>PVIR01045280.1:0-10783 GCA_004026965.1 Petromus typicus
AATTTTGGTGATTTTATTATTGAGTTCACTGATTGATTCTTCTATTAAATTTATCACATGATTCAGCTTGTAAAATGAATATTTAAAGGCATTTTTTGTTTTTGTTTTTTAGTGTTTGTTAGTTCCATGGTTTTCACTTGGATCTTTTATATATCTTGTATTTCTTTGATGAGATTTTAAAGTATTTTTTAGAGCATTTGTAATTGTTCATTAAAGTAGTTTTGTTGTGATTTTAAAAATTCTTGTTGGTTAATTCTAATATTTATGTCATTGCTGATGGCATTAGTTTTTATTGAGTTGTTCTTTGTATGAAAAGTGATTCTTCATTACATACTAGATATTTGATATGAAATGATGGTGACTTTGGATCATATTTAAATCTTCTAGTTTAGGATGATGATAAAGCTTTCGAAGCCCTGTCTGTGTCCTTCTAGTCTTCAACAGATGCAGCTGGTGTCCTTGCTCCCTGGTGCTGCTTGCAAGAGCAAAAGGCCCAGCCCTCGAGAGTCCAGCTCTGGTTAGTGGAGGGTGCTGTATGCTGGACCTCTGGGAAGACACCACTTCTCTGGGTCCACTCAACAGACAGCCCAATGCTGGGTGCAACATGGGGAGCCTCCTGCTGGTATGACAATGTCACATCTTCCAGGGCCCTTCTGCCACTGTATGATGGCAGGCCTGGGAAGACCAGAGTTGGGATACAGCCTTTTTCTCTTCATTAGGATTTTTTATGGAATTGAAACATCATTTTTATTTCCCACTGGAGCCATATCTTCATGGTGAGTCAGACAATAGAGCTATCAAATTTCTGAAAACTGCTTCCCTAAATCTCTGTCCAGACTTCATGTTTTACTCCAGGGAAGCAATACTTGTCTATCTGAGGCTCTTTTCATTCTCTCATTGCAAGAAGCCCTTCCTAACTGATCAAATCTAATCCAGGATAGACATTTCCTTTGTGGTTTCTTCCATCATCAAAGAGATGAAGTGATTGGTGTAGAGGGTGAAGACTATCAAAGGCTCCACTTTGTACAAGTGGGTTAGCCATGTCCACAAAAACCAAGGCCCCCTTCATTCAATCCTCACCTTCCAGTACACCTGTGTGCCAGACTTCGTGTTGATGCTGGAAGGCCACCCATGACGCTTATGGGTCTTTTGGGGAAACTGACAAATCTATAGACACAATAAAAGATGATCAATGCAACAGCAGAGGAAAGCAGAAGGAGTGGCACATAGTCAGGGGGAGCCAGAGGAAGTATCTAAAAGCAGAACAGACTTAACCGCTCTCTCAAAATATTAGCAGGAACTAGTCACATGGAAATTAGAAGGGAGAGCCCCATATGCAGAAGCCTGCCTTGCCCTGAGTGGCCAAGGTATAACCCAGCATTGTCTGGCTCAGTGGTTGTCAGAGTCTGTCTGACGTGCGATGAAAAGACAGCACAGCATGGAGAGACTTCGTGTACCCACTGAAGAGTTGTCTTCTGACGAGACAGAGGAGCCACTGAAAGACTGACAGCAGGGGACAGCTTGGCAGGCTGTGTGCTCAGGTACTCACTGAGCTCTGTGGGAGCCAGAACTCTGCAGATGCAGCAGAGAAGGGGGATACTTGTGTTAGACTGAGTATAACTAAGTGCCACTGACTAGAGAAACCAGTCAACAAAACCACTCCTCTTGGCCCAGCCAGAGATATTCTGAGACCACCACTAATTCTTGCAGCCTGTTCTGCAAGAAGAAATCTCAGCAGGATAATCCAAGGTCCACAAGTGTTGGAGAAAAGTCCTGAAATTCATATTTACCTTTCAGTATAGTCATCTGAAAACACATCTTCACCCATCACAAAGAAAAAATGGGAATCACCTCCCACACAGTTTCTTTCCCTCATTGACCCACTTGTAATCTCCGTTCCCTTCAGAGATATCCTCAGACTCACTTCATGTGGCCTTTTCCCAGGGACAACAGTCGGTGTAAACTTGTGGGGTGAACCTGGAATTTGGAGTTTAGAGAGAACTGGAGTCACATGCCCATGACATCTGATTAACTCCCCAGAGCTCTTCTGTACACTAAGAAATAGCCACACACCCTTTGACAGGGTGACTATGAGGGTCCAAGATGATGATGGTTTGTGCTCAGCATGGAGCAGAATGGATACTAATTAATATGAGTGGTGAGAACTGCAGGGCCTTGCACAGGCCAGGCCCTATCCCTTGATCACCCAAGCAGGAAAGAAAACATAAGCATGGAGTCAGGGACCCCTGAAAAGATTTGTTACAGCTTCTTTACTAATGTTCCAAACTGGAAGCAGATTAATAAAAGAAAAGTATCTACACAAACTGTTGCTTTTGTCCCCCAGAACAATTAGGTGGCTACTGGTTAAAAAGAATCATTTAATGTCTTTCTTCAAGGGAAACCAGAGGCATGCCCATGAACATCATTGATTGTAAGGAGCAATGTGTATAATATGTGTACCCTGGTATCATTTGTGCAAGATTAAAAGGCACAATGTCTGTCCTATAGAAAAGCCTCTCTATTCAGAGGCTTTTCATCTGTGAATTCAACCAAGGATCAAAAATACTAGAAAAAAGGTTGAACTGAACCCTTCCCCATTGCTGGTGGGAATGTAGACTTGTACAGCCTCTGTGGAGATCAGTGTGGAGATTCCTCAAAAAGCTAGGATTGGAGGTCCCATTTGACCCAGCCATTGCTAAAAAAGAATTAAAAGATTCATTTCACAGACATATGTGCGCCCATGTTTATACCAGCTCAGCTTGTGATTGCTAAATCTTGGAAACAACCAAAATGTCCATCAAGTGGAGACTGGATAAAGATGATGTGGTTCTTTTATAGAATGGAATATTTACTCTGCCATTAAAAATGATAAGATTGAGTCATTCATCCTCAAATGAATGTACCTTTAGGACATTCTCATAAGTGAAATAAATAGGTCGCAAATGTGTAAATATCGTTATCTTTTCTCTGGTATCAGAAAATGAAGATGTAAATGAGTTGTAGTATGTATAGTTGATATTGTGAAATAGAAAATATTTAAAAGAAAAGAGTATATGGGTAAAAAATTAGGAGCAAAAGAATGTGACAGTAATAAAGAAAAGAAACAAAGCTTATGTATATAGGACGTGGGGGGTTGCAGGGCAGGGAGGAAGGGGGAAAATGAGAATCAAGTCATTTTGTATTCTGGTACAACCTCTAAATGTTGAATGTGATAATCATGTGTATTCATAATGTACCAATAAAGATCTGAATTTAAAAAAATACTAGGAAAAAGATTGAACTGAACATATACAGACTTCTTCTTCTCAACATTTCCTAAACAATATAGTCTAACTATTTCCATAGCATTTAGACTTTACTGGGTATTTGACTAATTTAGAGATGATTTAAAGCCTATGGGAAGAGTTGTGTAGGTTCTATATGAATATTACTCCATTATATATAAGATATTTGAATATCTCTGGATTTTGATATTTTTGTAGAACCCCAGAAACAATTCTCTGTGCACAGCAAAGGATAACTGTGTGGCCTGTGGGAGTCTGTGGACAGGAGGGGTGGGAAGAAGTCTGCAGTCAGAATGCTAATAAAGCTCATCTCAGTAAGTTAGGATTTCAGGCAGTTGAGGCCAGGCCATTGAGCTTTGTCATGCTATCTATATTGTTTAATAGCCTATACCAAGTATGCTTTCCTTTCATAATTTAAAAATCTAGAGAAAAAGACAGAACATAAATTCTAGATCCACATTATAACCTCAAAAGTTATTCAATTCTCTAAATTTTGCTCATTGTTTATAAAATGAGAGCCTGTCCATCCAAGACTTTGGAAATTCAAACACATAAATTCAAAATTTCATCCCATAATCATCAGCTGAGAATCCAAGTATGGGCCAGGCTTCATGCTGGACAATAATAGAGAAGGAAGTCCAAGTGACACTTCTCCCATTTGGTGCCACATGGCACAAAAGTTTGACTATTCTGCCACACAGATGAGAAACCAGTCATGGCACTTCTTGCCTTGTGGACAAAGGATGGGAGGATGGCTTGGGGACTGTGGGCCTTTGGTGTCTTTCCCATGTGAATTCCTGGCACTGATGTGGCCAGACAAGGACTGGGCCCCCCTCTTTATGCTTTCTATAGCTTCCACTTTCTGCCACTGGGCTTATGTTTCAGATTCGAAACCCAGGAGGAAAAGTTGGGTGACCATGACTGTGGCTGTAGTAATCATCTACCTGATTCTGCTCACAGCAGGGGCTGTGCTGCTGGAGTTCCAAGGTAAAGCAGTCTTGATTCTTCCTTGTTGTGAGCTAGGCCTTTCTGATGCAGGGACTCAGGCTGAGTGGACAGTTCTGGGGGTGCTCACCTGCTGGGAAAAAGGGCTCAGTCCCTAGACCACCACAGAGATGGCAGGGTAAAGAGCAGTCTGTACCATGGATGGGAAAGTGTGAGGATGCACTTTGGAACACATGGGTGTAAAGCAGTGAAGATACCATGATTTCACGGTGGGGTTTGCTACAGCATCTGCCACAGGAATCTGACACAAACGATTTCCAGCCACTGAGATGAAAGGGCTTTGCCACCCGAACTATTCATCTGAACAAAACCTTACTTCCAAAGAATTTCCAATCCAAATACAAAAGCTGTGAGTCAGATTCACCATCAGATACTATTCCACCCAAGCACATTGTCACACAGTTGTCATCAACACTTGTCAGGAACCTTTGAAGGTCACACCTGTATGTTGCTTGAATGTCTTTAGGTCAGAGCACCATGCTGGTTGTTACACATTCATACTCAGAGCATGCAGGGAAGTCAGACTGCATGAGGTTAGGATATTGAAGGTGGATGCCTCGGGCACAGCCTTGAGGAATGGTCCAGGGGGGATGTGTAATGAGTGTGGAGGAGGATACACACTCAAGTATGAATGAAGTCTGTGTTCACACCAGGTTCTGAGGCACATGGAGTTTGTGTTTATGAATTTAGGGCCTGCAGAAGTCATGTACATGTGACAAGAGAATGCCAGGGATCAGTTCCAGCTTTGCGATGAAAGTCCTAAAGAAATGCTGGGGGTGGGGGTTTCAGTCCTGAAACTGCAGGAGCACTTGGAGACATGTGATTGCTTCTGCAATGTGACATCTGGTGCTGAGGACAAGCCGTTCTTCTTGGGACAGTCAGTATCAAAGCTGAAAGACCTACAGGCCCAGCTCATTAAAGTCCAATTCAGCCAGAAGCACCTGTTGCAGCATGTGGACAACTTCACTCAAAATGCAGGTTTGGCCTCCTCTTCTCTGGGCTGGGGCTTTTCAGAGATATTTGATTTCATAGAGGAACATCGGGTTTGAATAGCACAGTGGTTGACCAGTTGGAAAAGGAGCCAGAGGTAGAAATGACAAGCCCTCACCCTCCAGCTCTGAAGCCGCACCCTGTTTTTTCAGGCTGCCCCAGAATGGGAACTGAGTCACCCTCAGCCAGTGTAGGCACACCAAGATTCTAGGTGGCAACTTGACTATCACAATGTGACGTAGGACCTGAACTCCAGAAGGGCTCTTTGCTCTGACCCGTGTCCCAGAAACCTGGAGCATAAGAGAGTGATCCTGTGAGACACAAGTCCAGGAGAACAAATCCTCCCAGAGGCTGTGGCCTCCTCAGGGAACAAGACAGTCTCAGTCAGGCTGTGAAAGAGGCTACAGCCATGGGTAGATGGACAGAGTAGGGGTGTCTCTCCCTTGAAATGTTGAAGGAGCTATTTTGGTTTTGGCCAATGCAAGAAGGTGCTTCCCCAATCCCAGAAGCCTCAGTAAGCTGGACTGCTCAGAGTCTGGTACATCAAGGCAGTTCATCTCATTTCTCCACCCCTGTGGCTCCCAGCCATCTACAGCTCCTGAATTAAACAGCAGGTGCCTTCTAAGGCTTTTCTCCTGAACACACCCAGGGGTATGGCATCTGCCTTCCAAGTCTCCATCCCTAGCCTGGCTGAAACTTCTATTCCCCACACAACATTATGGAATGGCTTTTCAGTGTAGAGGCTCGGACACCCTGGAAAGAGTTTGGACTAAGCTGAAGGGGCCCCTGCAGTTCAGTCTGAAACCCTCTCTCCTTTCTTTGCAGAGTTGTACATGATCAAAGGTGAACGAGGTGCCCCAGGTAGGTCCATTGTTCCCTCCTAAAACCTTCCCCCAAGGGCTCCTTAGCCTATGTTGATGTGGGACACATCTCATCCGCCCTCACCTTACCCTTCAGAGGGTACCTCACCCTTCGGAGTGTATCTTACCTTCAACTTCAATTGCATCATAGCTCTGTTCCTTGACCAGCTCCTGGCCAATCCCCCTCCTTGCTTGAAATAACTTCCCCTCCTCCCCTCCATACTTCACCATTTTCATCTTGAGTCAGTCCAAACCTATCCCCTCTTCACTCTCTCCCCAGCACCCCAACTTCCAGGAGCCTCTTCCCTTCTCTCCCATAAGCACTTGCACCAGCCATTAGGGCTCATCACGGGGCGGTGTGCTCACTTCTGTAGGTGCTTGCCTTGTGTCTCCCTGTGGCTCTGCTTGGGGTAGAACTTCTCTGGACCTATAGCCTCTCACTGGTGTGGAAATTAATGCTGATCACAGGGCTCACCTCTTAAGGTTCCTGTAAGATTTAGTGGGATGGTGTACAAAGGGCATCTGACAGTAGTCTGTGTTCTTTAGGATAAAGCCTGGGGTACACCTGCTTCTCTCCCCTCCTCAGTCCACATGTGTTGTATTGCACACATGCACACACTGGTGTACACACAGTTCACTTGCAACTCTGTTCCGTCCCAGAAGCTGGGTGGAGGGTTTGAAATTTTACCCTGAGGGCAAACATTCTTGATGTTCTTAGGATGGAGTCCTTGACACTGTGACTTAGAAATGGCTCCCTCCCCTCTGGCATCCAGGTGCATGGTGAATTTAATGGCTGGCAGACCTAGGGACAAGCTCTGGCTCTTGCCCTCACAAGACAGTGACATAGAGCCAGCCATTTAATGTTCCTGTTGTTCCCTGCAAGAAGAGGACACTAGTTAGGTGAGGAAAGGAAAATTCAGTTCCTGTAAAAGGCTCGTCTGGTGCCCAAGTTCTATAGTGCTGTTATTGGTTGTTGTTGCTATGCTTTTGTTAGAAAGATGAAATGGATTTTGAGCAGCACACAACTTGATGAATATTATTGGCTCCTCTCCTGTACAGGAGTGGCTTTTCTGACAACTTCTGTCATTTCAGCTGATGGTATCGGGGTGACCTCCTCTCAGCCCAATGGAGATGGTCTTATCTCGAAAATCTGCCCCATTGCCCCCACCACTACCGCTACCACTACCACTACCACTGCCACTATCACTACCACTACCACTACCACTAGGCTCAGGGCTTCAGGTTCAGATGGGAGTCCACCTTACTCTCTGGTCTCAATGTCCGTCTGTCCTGTCTGTCTCTTGGCCTGAGTGTATAACTGTCCATCTGTATCCTGGAGTTTATCTCCTGGGCCTGCATGGGTACCTAGATTGGCAGAGGCTCCCATACCTCATATAAACAGTGTCAAATTTGCATATGGCCTATGCATATCCTGCTGTGTATTTTAGAACAATTAAGATTACTCATAATACCAAATACAATGTAGATGCTATGTAAATAGTTGATGTATTTTTTAGGAAATAATGACAAAGAAAAAAGTCTGTATGTATACCCTACAGAGGCAATTTTCTCCCAAGAATCTTCAGTCCATCATTGGTTAAATCTGAGAATGTAGAACTCAAAGATGCCCAGGGTCAACTGCATAGAAACTCCACCTCTGTCTCCCTATATCTCCCAGTCTCTCTGTCACTCCATTTATGACTTCTGTCTCCTCCCACTCCCTCTCTTCTCTTTCTTTTCTTAGTCTTTCCCCCTCTGGAGCCCAGAGAGCAGAGATAGGAAATGGCATTTCCAGGAGCTGAGGCATCACCTGCCTTCCCAGATTCCCCACTGACAGCCCCAGGCCTCAGTAGGCTGTGGCCACTGTCCCTTAGGGAAGGGCCCTGCTTTCTCTTGCCTGGTCAGCACTCCCTAAAGGTTCGTTTTGTGATCAGACTCACTGGAGAAGCATAGGCGGGTGAGGGAGGGGTGGGGGCTCAGACCACAGCAGCAGCTGCCAGCTCAGCCCTTAGCCCAGGCCTCCAGGACACAGTGGGGAAACGGCACATCAGCCAAGCTTCTGGGAGCTTGTCACCCTTTTCCTTCCTCTGTCTATTCTAGACTTTTTTCTTTCCTCCTAACAAATGTTATTGAAATCTCTGCAAGGAGGAGGTGCTGCCATAGGCACTGGAAATCCAAACAGGAAGTAGATAAGATCCTGTCCCCTCTCACCTCCCCCTAGGGAGGAGCAAGGGATGGTGAGGCTGGTGCTTTGCAGGGGGGTGCAGACCCTTGTGCGAGAAAGTGCAGAGATCCTCATCTGAGCGCCAAGAAGGTTGCCAGGAAAACAAAGCCTCTTGTGCACAGGCCCTGAGATGGTACTGGGAGCTCCGTGAGTTAGACACACAGAAAACGGAGGAGGAGCCCAAAGCGCAAGAGTAGAGAGGGAGCCCAGGTGAGCACGCTGGGCACTGGGAAGCCCAGAGTAAGGTGGAGCAGGTGACACAAAAGCACAAGGCATTTTTCTGTGACCCAACTCCAAGCAGCTGTTGGTATTATCTCCATTTCATAGGTGAGGAAACTGAGGCTCAGAAGTACATGGACTTGCTCTAGGTGATGCAGGCACATTTGGAGGAGCTAAGATGGACTCCTGGGCCATGTTCCAGCCTGCTGAGGTGGAGCAGGAGCAACCTATCTGTGCTGCCCCAAAGGGCCGTGCTGATGGGGACAAGGTCCTAGGGGCTCACCTCAGAGGGTTCCTTGGAAGGGCTGAGCCTATCCTGTCGGGAACTGATTACTTTCCCCCAGAAGTACCAGGGCCTCCAACTTTGGTCTGCTAAGAGCAGGGTCCGTTCTGCAAGTTCATGGCTTCCCTCTGCCATGACACCTCTGAGACTTTGACCTCTGCCTTTTGGCTAAAAAGCACAGGGAGCTCTCTTCCTGGCTTTCCTGTGTCCCACCATTCAGTCCTCCCAAGAACTCCAACAGGTTGTTGCTATTAGTGTCTCAGACAAGTCAGCAAGACAAGGCCAAGTACAGAACTTCAGTAGGAACCAACTGTTAGATCCTCAATGGATTCTCCTGAAGTGCACCAAAAAGGACCTCGAGCTCAAAGAGGGCTCTAGTCCTCAATTGTGCTTCCATTTTCTGGACCTCACCACATGCTACAACATTCTGGGTCTTCCTGATTGGAGTGAGCTGCTGCTCTGTGCTAGAAAGCTCATCATGGGCTCCCCCACCCAGAGCCTTCCAAGGGCAAAGTCTCTACCACTGGGAGACCTGAAACCTGCCAACCTGTCTCCCAACAGGTGGCCCCAGGCAGGCAAATCCCACAGCATCAGTCCCCTCCGTGCTGATTGGGGAACATGCAGCCTGTGCAGTCCACCTGTGTTGTTGTGAGGCTCCACAAGCCCTGGGAAGCAGTCCTTGCAAATAGCACAGAACTGTGTGTCTTGCAGAAATAATGGGTCCCAGTCATGCAGAGCTTGCCTTGTGAGTTGTACATGAAAAATCTCCACCTGGTCACCTTAGGACAGCCCCTTGTAACAAACACAGTATCTTACTGGCCAAGAAGCTGAGACTCAGAAAAATGAAGTAATCTGCAAAAGACCTTTCAGCTGAAGGGTAGTACCAATCCTTGAACCCAGGTCCAGTTGACGCAGCCTTCCTAAGAAGACATCTATGCAAATTTTGGTTGTGCCTTCTAGACCAGGAACCACTGCCCCTCTCCCCACTTCTCTTTTTCTTCTTCTCATGGTGGTAAGGATTAAACCTAGAGTCTTACACAAACTCTATCCTTAAGCTACTCCCCAGCCCTGGCCATGAGTGTCCTGTAGGAAGGACTTTTTTTTGGTCAACTTTTGCTTTTCTTTCCCCACAGTTTAGCTTGCCCATGATGCTCAGTAAGAGTTTGCTGAATGAATGACTGAGTAAGTAGTATTGTCTCCCCTGCCCCATCTCGCTGGCTCATTTGTGCCGTTTCTCTCCCCTATCTCCCAGGTCCAAAGGGGGCCCCAGGTTTGCCCGGAAGCCATGGTGAGAAGGGATCCAAGGGGAACACAGGACTAGGTGGAAGCCCAGGTATGGCCTGTCTCCCTATAATCATTCCCCTGCTTTGTCCACAGCATGTTCTGAGTTTCCTTTCCCTTCTAGGTCTCCCAGGACCCCAAGGCCCACCAGGTGTGAAAGGAGACCCCGGTGAGTAGGAAGGAACTCGCAGTTGGTTTTCTCAGCTGGGGCCCTGGCTGTCAACACGGTCCAGGCTGCCGTTTAAACTCTGTGAGCGACATCAGGCTCCTCCGCCCAGCAAGGGCTTTAAAGCCTGGCACTGGGATCTGTGCCAATGGCTGCCCCCCACCCTCAGGCACTGGGTCTCTAGATAAAGACCTCAAGCCATAATCTTGCCAGGAGAGTAATAGGCTCCGTTTTCTAGGTTGCAGTTTAAGTCTACCAGGGGCTTATCAATAGTCCTATCAGAGAGGTGGGGACTAGGCTGTCCCTCACCAGAGGACACACTCAGACCAGAGTGGTGACCCTCACAGTTCACATTGTCTTCCACTTCCTCCCTCCACTTCCCAGTTCTCCAGCACTGAGGCTCCTGCGCTGTGACAACACAAAGACAATAAGACCTTCTGTAGGAGAGAGCAGAGCCAGGGGATTTGTAAG
>PVIR01045281.1:0-10780 GCA_004026965.1 Petromus typicus
AAAATTAAATAAGCCAAATAGCATTTACCAGATGAACGCTTTAAAAATCATAACATAAAGAAAACATAAAGACATAAATGGATTTTTAAATACCAAATGCAATAAATCATTGAATACTTAATTGGTCATGATGTAAAGTTCATTCTGAGACCGACAAGTAATTACAGTATGTAGAGTGTGAGCAAACTCAGGAGAAATCTTCATAGAAACACAGAGGTACCTCACGCTGGCCCCTGCTGGTGACTCACATCCTGGACACAGGGAAGATTGCCTGGGGCTATTTCCAGACATTTGTCCAACCACACGTTTTGATTCTCCTTTAGATATATGTGTTTTGGCTCCTTCGTGTAATGGGCAGAATACCAAACTTATCTCTCTGGTATGAAATTTTCTAGTCAGCAAGCTAATGAGAGTCCTTTTATTAATCAGTGTATTCTACTTTAAATATTTCATTTATGGGCCACAGCCTCCGGTTCCTTGATTGGTAGTCATATTTTTAATTAAAATAAGCAATGAATGATTTCACCTGAAAACTTTCTGGCAGGTACTTTATCTACTTTAGCACCCACTTTCCAAATATCATGAAAATTCTCCTAATTAGTAATCTCTGTATCACCCAAATTTTTCTTGTTTCTAGAAAACTACTTTCCTGTTTCCCATTACTATCCTGCAGTTCTTTTCCTTTCTTAGATACTTCAACTCTTTTGGTTTAAAAATTTTCACTTTCAGCTTCTTTCCTTATATCTTCCCAAGAGAAACTCAGAGATTTATCCTGAAATTATTAACTATTAAAAAGAGCCAAGAATTGCACTTTAGTATATAACCTTCCAGGACTGTGTAAACAAGTGGACACTTGCAAAGCAAATATCTGCTGATCCAACCACCAGCCTGTGTTCAACCTCTGACTGATTGATCACAGAGCCTGTCCTGTATGGGGTGGGGTGACTCAGAACATTCTGGTTGATAACTGTTCCAGAGCCCTGGCTTAGTTTAAGTTTTCCCAGAAATGTATACAGTCTTCCCAAACACTGGAGAAAAACCAGACCCATCTCTCAAAGGACCAAAGCACTCTGCTTCTTACCATATTTCCTGCAGCAAATCCCAGCTATGCAGGCATAATTCTTTGGTTTTCAAGTTAAATTAAATGTGCACATGCATATACATAGGAGGATAATCTACATATTTTTGCAAAAGTGAAATTCTAAATTTCCTTTATCTCCAAGTGGTTCTAGTTTGGAGGTGAAATGCATGTATTTTAAGACCAGCCATAGGTAATATAGTGGGGGTGGTAGGGTGGGTAGGATTATGGGAAAAAAATGAGAATTAAGTTGTGTCTTATACTGGTGCAAATCCCCATTATGGAGTGCAAACATGATATGTATATGTAATGTACCAATAAAGATTTCAATTTAAAAAAAAAAAAAAAGACCAGACGTAGGTGGATAATGATTTGGGAAGACAAGAATCAAGGAGTTTGTCAGTAATAGTTCACATGGACATGGGCATTTTCTATCTCTTGACTTGAACAGACTTGTTTTCATTTGTAAAACAGGCCTTCGCTAAGACCCTCTCTAAGCTCCTGTGTGCAGGTGATCTGTAAGGTCCTGAGAGTAAAGGTAAATAGACAGATCATGGCCCAGAGACTGGGAAAGGTAGAAAGGGAGCCTGTGTTTAGAAGTTCTCTGGTGTCTGTCCCTGTTTCTTGGGTGGAGGCTTCATTGACACCCAGATCTTCTCAAAATAGCAATTCCTGTGCACAGGCTACAGACTCTGGGCAGAGAGTGAGTGATTCACATTCAGGGGGCCCAACGCCTCACTGTCCTACCCAGTCCCAGGGTGCTGTCTCCTGCTGCCTTTGCCCCCGTCCTGTTGTGAATTCACAGGAAAAGGGCAGCCTGGCCTCTGCGGAGGTAAACAGAGGCCTTTAAAACCCAAACACTAAGAGTAAACCACATTCTAGCCTTCAAATCTGGGAAAATTCTGCAGAGAGATGGAAAAGTCAAAAAACTGAAACTAGTTGATCACTTTACAATATTTTAGCATGCTGTCACCAAAGTGATTGTACTTTGGGAGACAAATTCTGATCTCTGCCCATAAAAGCATCTACGCAAGTATGTTCATAGGCACAGTCATGCCTGTTGCTTGTGAACTTCTCTTCACCTGGGGCTCCGTGCTCTGAGAGGTGAGTGTATTTATTTCCACACCTGCTTCCACTGACCCCATGGTGATTATATAATCTGCATATAATCTGTCTCTGGGCTGCTCTTACTTCTGCCCAGTGCAGCAGGGTTTCCTGTTCAGTTCAGGGATAAATTGTCCAGGAGCGCCTGGCCCCATGCTCACACCAAAGATCTACAACAGCGCTTTAAGATGAACATGAGTGTGCTCGAGCCATGGCTGCCCATATTTCTCTGTCACTTCTCCAGAGGCAGTAGCTAAGGGTCTTGTTCTTCCCTACTTACATGCATTGCTATCTAGCATAGGTGAGTAGCAGAGATAATTCCATTCTGGGTGTTGGCTCCAGTCCAAGACCTTCTAGTCTGTGAGCCTGATTCACCAGTTAATGGTTAGGATTGTGGAAGATGGAGATGAAACTGAATGGAGAAGCCAAGGATGACTGATTAGTGCAATGAACAAGCAAGATAAATTCATTAGATGCTACTGGGAAATCAGGAGGAAGAATAAAGACTCAACAACAAATGAATTTCTGTATTAGAGATGCGACATTTTACAAATGAATTCAGAATTCTCTTCTTTCACTGCAATTCATAAAGCTGGCTTGGAGCTAAATCTGTTTTGCTTCCACAAAGACAGACAGAAATTCTGCACTGAAGATATTTCAAGTCTGTGAGCTTGGACTGAGGCCAGGGACTCGTGGCTTTAGCAGAAAAAAGTGGCAGTTTTCTCACCGAAAAAATGAAAGCCTTGAATGATATAATCCTTCCTCCAGTGTCAACATTCTGTGTTTCTTTGATTTTTACATTAAAATGTTTTTTTTTTTTTTTTTTTTTTCTCATTCAGCTCTCTGCTACTCCCTTTTGGAGATCGTTTTTTCTCCCCATTATGAAATAGACATGAGCTTCCAATCAGGAGTGACCTTTCCAATCTTTGAAGCTTATAAGCAGCAAAATATACCCTGGTCTTCAGATCTGGAACCAGTGCTCTTCCAAGACAGAAAAAAAAAAAATCTTTGCAAGTTGTTTGTTAAGAAAATTTGAGTATGACAATGACTAGGTATTGATATTAAAATGTTTCATTCATATTAATGAATCAAAAGCCGGTTGTTTATCATTTAGTTTGCGAATTCTGCTTGGAACACATTTCAGAACTGAATTGGAATTCACGATCAAACATGTATATACATGCACCCCTACGTCATGTATGTGTGCAGCTATCTACACACAAACATGCATGAAAAGCACATGGTCAACACTTCCTCACTCAGGCAGTTTGTGATTTTGTGGCGTCACAGGCTCCTGGCTCTGCTGGGAAAAATCCTTATCACCAGACACCATTCTTCTCTGGCTGTGAAACCTTCTATCGGTATCTTAGAACTTCATTCCAGAGGCAGAACACAGATTCCTACATAAATTCAGATAATCCTGAGAGAAACATACTCTAAACAATCCTCAAGCCATTAAGCCTTGGTGGCAAATAAGTGAAATTCTTTTGAAAGAGCAGATTTGAGTAAGGGCAGATGTGGGAATGAAAGGAAGCAAAGGGTCCTTAGAATTTTGAAGGGGATTAAAACAGATATTGTGTGTCTCTGTGTGTGTGTGTGTGTGTGTGTGTGTGTGTGTGTGTGTGTAAAACTACATGAAAGGGTAGGACAGCATTGTGCACAACCTTTCAAATGGCTTCTTTAAGTTAAATTCTCTTTCCTGTTGGAAAAAGGATGATATTTCTATTTTACAATTTTTAAAAGATTTAATACATGTATCAGATACTAAATCTGTAAGTTACAAAAGGGGCATTCAAGTGTACTTGTGTACACTTCACTGTGCTCTTATCCCTGTTTCTACTTTTTCCTGGAGGGCACCACTATAAATAATTTCTTGTTCAGGGTATTTAAAAACTTTAAAATAGACTTGCAGAGCATAATGCAATCTATCTTGACATTCATTGACATCATTCCAAATACATCTGACAAGCTCTTTTTAGTGGCTGTGTAGTCTTCCTTTGAATGAACGTACTGTATGATTGATTAATGCTTCCTCTTAGTGCACAGTGAGGCTGTGTTCAGTCATTTAACCATCAGGAGCAATGCTGTGTTGCACAAATAGTCTTATATAGAAGTCAGGTTTCCAGATAACCCTCGGGATTCCTCTTCTTCACAGAGTATGATGCAAACGTCTCTCCTAAGAAGTGGGTAGTATGGTGGTCCTGTGAGGTATTTCACACATGAATGATTTTGCTTATAGGAGAGATACCCAGGATTGGTATTTCACTTCAGTGAGAGGCTCTGATTTTAATTCTCAGCATCAGGAAGACACAAGAAAGAAGTAAAAAACAGAGGAAGGAAGAAAGGAAAAAGAGAAGCAGGGTGGGGGAGGAGACAAAGAAAGAGAGACAGGGAAGAAGATACAAAGAAAGTCAAGAAGAAACTTAGAAAACTGAACTCGTCTATTTAAATATATCCCTGAACAAAGCCCTGGTAGATGTGTCAACCACTAATTGATAACCCATGGGTCAGTTTTCCCTCAATTTATAAAACTTCTCACAAAACAAGGAGAAATTATCAATGAAAAAAAGAAACAGTGCTTTCTTTTTAATTTTTCTTCTTCTTCTTCTTCTTCTTCTTCTTCTTCTTCTTCAGGTTATTGGTTGCCTAGTTATAAATTAAAGTCTTCCTGGGCCACAGGCCTGCATCTGTCTGTCCTGTTTGGTCATGTGGAATGCCTCCTGGTGCTACTGGACCACAATGCCACCATCAACTGCAGACCCAATGGGAAGACCCCTCTGCACGTGGCCTGTGAAATGGCCAATGTGGACTGCGTGAAGATCCTCTGTGACCGTGGGGCCAAGCTCAACTGCTACTCCTTAAGTGGACACACAGCCTTACACTTCTGTACCACACCTAGCTCCATTCTCTGTGCCAAGCAGCTGGTGTGGCGAGGTAAGCTCTGGGTAGCTGGACCTGTTGTCTCTGCAATCAGGGTTTTGGGCCCAGGGGACCCCTGCTGACCCAGGCTATCTAGTAGGTATTCTCACTTCCTCAGCAGAGTTAAGGGCCCCCAGGGACATAAACACATGATGGATCCTTCTGGCAGAACTCATTCAGTGCTGGTCACATTGTGGTCGTAGGACGTTGTTGCTCTAGGAAGTGCACTAACTTATTTCCCTACTGAACGGACATTTACTCAGTTCCTGCTATGCCTCAGACATTGTGGAGGCAGAGGAGAATTTCCTCTGCCTAAGAGTATATAGTCCAGAAGGGGATGTAAATATTGACAAAATTAATAGATACTATATGATTAAAAGAAGAAGTATGATGGAAGAGAAACAGGACTTGTGAAAGGGAAGGACCATGATTGAACTCTACTAAACAATGTAAGACTTTCTCTAGGGACATGATGTGTCAGCTGAGACCTTAAGAGTAAGAAAGAGCTAGACATGAAAACAGGAGCTACGAGGAAGAGGAGTAGAGATGCTGGAACAGCACAGACCTGAGGTTGCTGGAGAGCTAAAGACTGGGATATTCCAACAAATGCCTGAGTGTGGTAGAGGAGTGGTGAAGGGGGAAGATACGAAAGGAAAGAGCTCCAAGATGTCGTCGGATATGGTGGATCACAGGGCCCTCAGGAGCCAAGTTACAGGCCCCCAAGATGCAGATGCTGAAAGGTTTTAGGCAAGACACGGTGTGATTTAATTTTCACTTGAACTGTCATTCTGGAGCTATGCAGAGAATGGGTCAGAGGGACAGGAACCCAAGCAGGCAGACTAATAGGGCAGCAAGCAGTGTGGCATGGGAGGGGATGGTGGCTTGCATGGGGCAGGCCTGGGCAAGAAGATTAGGAGATGGCTTTGCACTGTACTTCGGAAGTGGCACTGAGGGATTTAGAGATGGATTAAACGGAGGTTGGAGGTGAAGAAAAAAGAGTTTCCACAGTCTCTGGTTTCAGGAAACAGGCAGACAGCAGTGCTAACTTTTGAGGTGGAGAAAATTGAGGAAGAAACATATATTGGGGTAAATGTGAAACTAGCTTTTTGAAGGTTAATAGAGGTATAATTCACACACAGTATGATTCACTGTCTTTGAGAAACACAGTTTTCATGAAACTATTAGGATAATTATCTTTAAAAGTTCTGCGGTGACCTTTGTAGTCATTTCTTCTCCCTTTCTCACCTCTACCAACCACTGATCTTTTACTCTGTCCTTATCATTTTGCATTTTTCCAGAATGTCATATTAATTAAATTATATATATATACGCTTCTACTTGTCAAAATACATGTGAGAGACACCCATATGCTTATATGGCCCAGCACATCAGACCTTTAATTGCCATATAGTCCATAGTATATACGGTATGTAGTTTATTTGCTGTCCTGGAATATTCCCAATTCTCATCAATTTTAAGAAGACATTAATATAAACCTTTGTGTATAAATTATGATGTAGACATATTATTTTTTCATTTGGGTGAATACTTAGAATTGAAATGATGGATTATTTGGAAAATTTATAAGAAATAGTGACACTGTTTCCCCAAATGGTGATATCATTTTGTATTTCTATCAGCAATGTGTGAATATCTCAGTTGCTTCTTATCCTTCCCAAAACTGAAGAATGTGAGATATCAAAAATATTAGTTAGCTATCCTATTAAGAATGTCCTGGAATCTCACTGTGGTTTTAATTGAATTTCCCTAATCATTAAGGGTGTTCAGTATGTTTTCATATGCTTATTTGCTAACTCTAATCACTTAGATGAAATATCTGCTCATATCATTCGGTTCTTTTCAACAGAGAAATGTGTCACTTGTTTCTGATTATTGATTTGAGAATCTATATAGTCTGCAAACTAGCCCCTTATCTGATTTGTAGTTTGCATATATTTTATTCATTTTTGGCTTTTCATTTTCCTAACAATTTCCTTTAAAGAGTAGTATTTCATCTTGATAAATTCAATTTTATTATGTATTTTGCCTTTTTTGTCCTATATAAATAACCTTTGACTACGTTAGGCGGCATTTTCTCCTCTGTTCTTCTGGAAGTGTTGGGATTTTAGGTTTTATATTTAGGAGAAGGCCTGATATGGAGCTAACTTTTGTATCTAATGTGAGGTATGGATTGCAGTTCACTTTTTTTTTTCAGTGTGCATGTCCAATTGCCCCAGTACCAGTTTTTGGAAAGATTCTTACATTTCTCTTATATCTTTATCAAATGACCATATGAGCTCATATGAGCTTATATATGAGCTCATTGTTACACTGAGCCAGTTCTGTGTATCTTTTTGTTTTGCTTTTGCTTGTGCTCAAGTTATAAGTTCTTAGGCAGAGGAAATTCTCCTATTTTTATTTTAAACATGAGAAGTTTCAGATGTCTTTGCAATTTCAAACTGATTAAGTCAAGAATACTTGAGATACATGTCTGCTGTTCATGGACTCGAGGAGTAGCTTAGTGGTAGAGTGCTTGCCTAGCACACGCCAAGCCCTGGGTCCAATCTCCAGAACCAAAAAGGTAAAAAAAATGTATCTCAAAAGAAAGCTTTAGATTTAAACTACAACCTTCAGAATTCTTGGCCTACACATTGCATTCAAAGCCAAAGAAGTCAATAATATCTGGAAAAAGACTATGCATAGAGTCAAAAAAAATCCAAGACAAACTCCCAGGGAATTCTAACTTTTAGACTTTGAAATTATGGAAAGGTTAATAAAGGACAGTGAGATGGTCTGGTCAGAGGAACTGGAAAAACCTAAGTGTGGGGGCAGAGCCAGCCACACGGACAGCTGACAGGGTTTAATGAGGTTTCCCTTAAATTAGGTAGCAGTCATCACTAGCGAAAGCAGTTGAGTGAAGAACTGCCAAAGCCAGATTAGAAGAGTGTCAAGTGTGAATGGGCAGCTAGAGGTGAGAGGTGACAGTGACCATTGCAGGACACCAGGGAGAGGTCATGGAAGAGCCATGTTGCAGGTGGAGAGAAACACGTGTGTGGCCTGGGCAACCACTCACAGGAAGAAAACAACCGACAGTGCGTATGTTAGGTAACTGAAAGATTCCAGATCTTCAGGAAGTTGAAATGGTGTGAAATCCAGGAAGCAATGGATGCATCTTTATTTTCAGCAGGTGAGCCAAAGCAAAAGATGTTTTCAATGGCAGAACATTTAAGATTCGGCGATGATAACTTGGGAGAGTTCACATGGGATGGCTTCTCCTGCTCGGTACTGTGTGAGGCAGAGTCATCAATCAAATAGGTGAAGGAGGCAGAATGTGGGGACAGTTGATGAATGAGGCTGGGGAAGGAACAAAAAGGTCCTGGGAGGAGCAGATTTACTTAAAAATGTGGCAAGACGATGGGACTCCTAAAAAGGTGATTGGTCTCAACCTGCGGGACTGACGGGGAAACCAATCAGCCTGATTCTTGGCCTTCTGTCTCTCTGTCTCTGTCTGTCTTAGTACACGTCTATGTTACGTGGTGGTCACCTTTATTGTGAGGAGTCGGTACGTGTATATAACACACATTCATTCTTTTTCCTTTCCGTCCTCCACCCTTCTCCTCCCTTCATACTCTTTCCATCTCTAAACCTGCTTCCCATTTGGAAAAGCTCTATTTTCCTTTTTATTAGCTTTTTTACTGGTCCTGGAAAGAGGGTCCTGGCGCAGAGACACAGGACAAGGACCACATCAGCTGGTGCTTAGCCACCTTTCTACAAGTGACTGCCTCTTCTCTTCACACTTACTAATCATTTAGTTTCAGATTTAGATTTTATTTTTATAAAAATTATAATTCTTTCAAACTTTAAAATTAGTATTAAATGTTCAGAAGTTTGAGAAATTATATATTTTTAAAAATAACTTATTTCATTAAACATTTTGTTAAAAAAAAAAAGAACATTAAAGCCTTACTACTTAGCACAGTAGTACCGGCTGAATCATTATGGACATGACCGTTCCGCTGTCTGCTGGGTCTGTGGGCTCCTTCAGATGCTCTACTGAGAGTGTACTCACATTTTGTACTCCTGCTTTTTCCTGTGACTTCCTAGAGCACAAACTGACAAAAGGGGCCAGCTCTATCCTCTCAGAGCTGCCACCCTTCCAGGAGGGAAATTAGGCCCCATCTCTTTCCAGAACACTTGCGCAGCCAAGAGATGCTCCCTATGAACTTCACTCCAGTAGGTCCAGGGGAGACTCACTTGCCAGGTGCTGAAAGGCTGAATCTGTGAAGGGAAGAAAAAAAAATTGGGGAAAGCAAAAATACACAAGTTCTGCTGGCAAACATCACACAGTTAAAAGGCTAATTTTTTTTTCTGTTCTGTGGGTTAGCTTCTTTACACTGTTTGTGACCTCTTTGGCTGTTGGAAAGCTTTATAGAAAAAAAATTATTTGCATATGTATCACTGTAGTATATGCTTTTAATTCTTTTGGGAAGATACATCTTAGGAGAATAGCACAGTCAAATGAGACCTCTCATCCTAGTTTTTTGAAGAATCTTCACATTGATTTCCACAGTGGTTGTACCAGTCTACATCCACACCAACAGTGAAGGGTCCCTTTCCCCATCCTCGCCAGCATTTGTTGTTTATGAATTTCTTTGATAGCAACCATTCTTTCTGGAGAAAGAAAGAAAGCAGAACAAAAGAAAAGGGGTGGGGTGGGGGCAGGGAGAAAAAGGAGAAAGACAGACAGACAGACAGAGACCCAGACAAAGACAAAGAGGAGAGGCACCCTCCGCCCCAAGCAACCCGAGAATGTGCCTGCCTTCCGGTAGCTGCTGAACTCCTCGTGGGCCTAGTGCCCTGCAGTCCTATTGCCCTCTGAGCACATGGAGCTTTGGGGAGAGACTTGATCCAAAGCAAAACCGAGAATTCATTCAAATTCTGCAAAAGTGTTTAGATTGGATCAATTGTAGTATATTTTACCTGTGTAGTTTGTATTAGAAGTTTTTATTGGCTAAGGAAATCATTTATTGATTATTTATTTTTCAATACCAGAAATTTAACTCAGGACTTTGCCCTTGTTAGGCAGGCGTGGCACCACTGAGTTACATCCCCGGCCCAAGAAGTCATTTAATATATGCAACAATTTAAAAGGATGCATTGACACTTTTTAAAAATGCATTTAGAGGGCTGGGGATTTAACTCAGTGGCTCTGGCACCTGCCTTGCAAGCACAAGGGCCTGGGTTTCATCCCTGGTAACCACATACCATAGTGCCAGGTGTGGTGGCTCATGTCTGTAATTCTTGTACTTGGGAGACAGAGGCAGGAGGATTGCTGTGAGTTTGAGGCTTGCCTGGGCTATATAATGAGCTCAGGACCAGCCTGAACTACAAAGTAAGACCCTGTCTCAAGAAAAAAAAAAAAAGATGCTTTTAGAGGTTCAAAAGGATCTGATTTCTTTTTTTCTTCTTTTTTTTTTTTGGGTTTTTTGAGACAGGGTCTTGCTTTGTGGTTCAGGCTGGCCCTGAGCTCAGCCTCAAACTCACATCACAGCAATCCTCCTGCCTCTGCCTCCCGAGTGCTGGGATTACAGGCGTGAGCCACCACGCCCGGCACTGTGGTATGTGGTACTGGTTGCTGCTGGGCGTGAGTCTCCACACCCAGTATTGTTATGTGGTTAC
>PVIR01045282.1:0-10800 GCA_004026965.1 Petromus typicus
GGATCAGACTTGAACCTTGCACTTGCCCAGCAGATGCCGGAACCACTGAGCTAAATCCCTAGCCCTTATTTTTTAATTTTTTAAAATGAAGGCTCCTTGTCATTATTCCATTTTCTGAAAGAGTTTACAAAACATTATGTGTTCCTTAAATGTTTGATAGCTTTCACCAGTGAAAATGAATTTCTGGGTCTAGAGTTTCCTCTGTATTTTTAAACTATTAATTGCAGAATGCTGTCTGGCTTCCGTGGCCTCACTTGCTAGATGACTGTAACCTCCCTAGTTATACTTACCCAAAATATCTCCAGACACCATCAAATGTTCTTATAGTAAAACCTCTCTGGTTAAGATCTAGAGGGTTTTTTAAGACCTGTAGAATCTTTAATAGTCTTCTCTTCGAGATAACTGGTTATGTCTTTTTTTTTTTTCCTCTTTTATTTTGTAGGCTGCTCAAAAGCAGGCAATATATAGTGGATTTGGTCCAGTTTTCTGACCTCAACCTACTTCATTCTTTTCAGATAAATACATTAAAAACTATTAAATTTTTCTGTAAGAATATGCTACCTATATTCCATAAACACTTCTGGTTGTCTTTTTAAAATTTTTATTAGTGTAAGATATGATTAAGTTTTGAAATGTTGAACTGATAAATATTAGTCAATTAATGGTTATGGAAAATGTGTTAATCTACAAACAGTAAAATGTGAGCATTAATGTGAATATTGTTAGTCCAACAAAATAGCTCACAAATGGTCTTTGATTCCGTGAGAGCTAAGCAATGAAAATCATAATGTAAGTACAGAAAAGAGCACAGCTACACTAATTAACTTTACTTCCTGTCTAGCTGATAACATGACAGAGCCTCCCAATCTGACCCCACGATTCCTTTTGCTCTTCTTGCTGAGCCAGTCTGCAACATCCAAAGCAGGATGAGAAAATTGTTTTTACTGCACCTTAATGAGCACTGATGTGCTGCCACCTGCTGGGAGGCAGACATGGGTTCTCAGTGTCCGCAAATGGAGCAGAATGATGACCTCACAGCTGTAAAACTTTCCCTAGCCATGAAACTAAACATACTACAGGTAACTTTGAGGTCTGGAAGAAATCGATAGTGTTAGAATAAATGAACTGCCTATAAGAAAATCTGATCTGCATTTAAAGACTGCATTCTTCTCCAGCTAATAGAAATTAGATGGTAAATGTAGAGTTCCTATTTAGTGATTTACAAAGTACTGATCAAGAATTTGTTTAAACATCAGAAGAGGCAAGGGGCCACCTGACTGAGGCGAATGTAGAAATTTAAGTGTTGAAAAATTACTACAGGAAGCAGTACTTGAAGTATTACTGAACGATTACTAGTGAATATTAAACCTAATGAAAATAATAATGACCATGGTAGGCAGAATAACGGCCCGTGAAAAGATCTCCACGGTCATTCTTTCTGTCCACAGGAGAGGGCCATGAGCCCACAGTGGAACCTAGAGCCACAGAGAACCATGCCTCACCCTTGACATTTAATGGAGACTGCCAGATTGGGTTTGGAAGTTGGGACTGCTGACTTGTTTCCACTTTCGCCCTTTTTGCTCCAAAATGGCTGCAAATGGCAACCTCTGCCTGTTCCACCATTGTATTTTGGAAGCAGAGAAGTCATTTTCCATTCTTGTGCGTCCAGACAGACAGTGGGATGGATTACACTCGGTGACTTCCCTACCCCAATCACCATTTAGATGCAACTCACGATCTAACTGGTCTCCTCCCACACACTCGCCTGCCGCATCCGCCCTGTTCTCCTGACTGCTCTTCCAACATGTTAATCCGCTCTCACCTTGGGACCTCTGCGCCTGTCGTCCCCTCTTTTTACAGCATATCCTTCCTGGACAGTCACAACTCACTCCCTTTCTTGAGGTGTTGCTCAGATGTCACCTTCTCAGAGGCCTCTTTGTTCACTCAGCATAGAAGAGTGTATGTCCGCTCTTTCCTGGCATTCTCCATCCCTTAAGTTCCAGCTTATTTTACAGAGCACTTCTCATCATTACTTCTAACAAATGTAAGCTCTGTGTGGAGAGGGCTTTTATACTGGTGACAGATGTTATCTCTAGAATCTAGCACAACTGGCCTCTATAGCCAATGTACCCACGTTTTTTTCTGTCACGATTCTCTAAAGAATACAATGTTTATACAGCATTTACTTTGTATTAGGGACAAAGGATGATACGTGCAAATACATGCAACTATACCACCTTATACGAGGGACTTGACTGCACTCGGACTTTGGTACCCTCAAGGGGTCTTGGAACCTCCATAATGTCAATCACCGAACAGATATTCAATAAACACTTGTTGAGATGAAGAAACATTAAAAAACTGTAACATGCTGACCGATTACAAGAATTCCTTTAAAAATATTAAACTTTTAATGCAATACATGCAGCCCTGAGAAGTGATCATTAGTTTACATTAGAATTTCTTTGGCTTGTTAATAGGCTTTATTGTATGGATTTGATATTATGCCTGTAAGAATGGGGTCATTTCTCAACACACCTGGCTTGCCCAACAGTTTTTAGACGTGGCACATATTTTTTAATGTTAGAGAATGAGAAAACTGTGTATACTGGGTTTTCTTCGAGGTAAACATTAAGTGATGTTTTACTAATTATAACTGCTAGATACAAATTGTTCCCAACTTATTTTGAAAAATTTCAGACTTCAGAAGTTTTTAAAAAATACTCGTTTATTAGTCATCTAAATTACCAATTGTTAAAATAGTATCTTGGGCCCAAGATTTGGCTCAGTGGTACACCTGCCTTGTAAGTGCCAAGGTCAAAACAAAACAAAAAACAAGACTATTTAAAAATAATAAAATAAAGAAGTGTCTTAATTTTCTGTCTCTTCACACTTTTTTTGGAGGTAGGACTCTGGATTATCTGAAAGATCCTGCAGTCATTATGACTTCAGTCCTAAATATCTGAAGGTACATTCCCCCAAAACAAATAGATTCTTCAAGTCAGTATCATTCTTGAGAAATTTGTCAATAATACATTATGGCCCCATGTTCAAATTTTAGAAACCCAAATCCTATCCAGAACAGTCATAGTTGCCTTAAATATAGACCAGTCCTTTTACTTTCTTTATTTCATGATACTGATTAAAAGTTTAAATAGAACTAGGCATGTAGCTCAGTGGCATGGCACTTTCCTGACAAAAGCTAGGTCCTGGGTTCAAACCCCAGGACTAGAAACAAAAAAGAAAAGAAGTTTAGAAGTCATTTCCTATGTAATGCAAATGGATCTTTTAAAATTTTACACTTTATCAAATAAAAAAACCATTATCATACAGATGAGAATATCCAGTCTTTAAGATACCATGTAAACTGTCTGACATTGTTTTCTTACTATGTTTGTGTTTAGAATGGAGATTTTTTTTTTTTTTTTTGAGACAAGGTCTCACTTGTAGTTCAGACTGGCCCTGAGCTCACTATGTAGCCCAGGTGAGCCTTGAACTCACAGCAATCCTCCTGCCTCTGCCTCCCTAGTGCTGGGATTATAGGCGTGAGCCATCACACCTGGCAGTGTGGTATGTGGTGCTGATTGCTGGTGGGTGTGACTCACCACAACTGGCATTGTTGTATGTGGTTACCTGGGATCGAACTAGGGACCTTGCACTTGCAAGGCAGGCACTGGAACCAAAGAGCTAAATCCTAGGCCCTAGAATGGAGATCTAAATGAAGTCTGACAGTTTCTACATTTTCACTAGATATTGTTTCATTTTGTTTTATGTTTAATTTTCTAACTATTCTTTGGTTGATAATTACTCTTCCGGGTAAAGCTCTGAATAATAACAATAATAAAAATAATAAAGACAACCAATAATTCACTCTTAACTGTTCTATATTCAATAGTAATAAAATTAAATTAACAGTTAAAGCCTAAATCCTCCTAAACACATTCGATTACGTAAATCTTAAATGAGGTCTGGGTTCTAGACACTAGTTACGATCTCAACTTGCGACTATTTCTACTTGTTGTAATCTGGCTATTGATCCTGGATGCTATCTTTAATGCATTATAGCACATACCTGAGATACAAACACTCAATACATTCTAGACTAGTGTGCAACGGGTTTACTATCTATTACAGCACCTAATAGATTAAAAGTTAGCTACCATTCCGCCCAGCAGTAAAGTAGCAAACTGTGCTCATTTTTCATCCCCATTTCAGGCAAAAGCTTTTCCTCTTTGGGTGACTTGCCCAGGGCATCTCTGTGGCAGGGACGGTAGGTCATTGCGTTTGGTGCATGTTAGGTAACACTAATTAAGGTAAGATGAATTTCAAAAGAAAAAACTGCCAACCATTCAAAACAACACTATGTTCTCAAAACTTAAGAGGAGAGCGTTTATTCCAACGCTGCAGAGGGGAGACTCTTCGCCATTCGGTCAAACAGTACATGTCTTGCCCCAACCCTATACTGAAGGGGTCGGAGGTGTCGCGGCCACAGCAGGCTACTGGGGACAGGAACAGCGCGAAGGGCCAGGACGGAAGCTATCTAAATGGCGCACGCACACCCTCTCTCTTCCTTCGTCCCTCCCCAGAAGGCTTCGGAGCCCCCCGCGGGCCGGAGGCCCTGGAGCTCACTCATCCTCGGCCACGTCGCCAACACCTGGGCTCAGCCTCGGCCCCGCCCCACGCCGCCGACGTCGCTCCCCAGCCTCTCTCAGAGCCCCTCCCCGGCCGGCCCTCGGCGCTGCGCCTGCGCGCCAAGCCCGCCGGAAGGGGCGGGACGGAGCCTTCGGAAGGGGTGGGGCGCAGCCTGCGGAAGGGGCGGGCGGTGCTTCCGTGGCTTCGGGAGGGTGAGTGCGGGGCGGGTGTGCGCGCGGCTCCTGGAGTGGAGGCTGGCGTGCGCGCTCGGGGTCAGCGGGGCGTCGGGGGCGCCCCCTGGAGGATTGGGGGAGGGGAGGACACGAGAACATTAGTGCATCGGAGAGTGTGGTGTGGGTCGCGAAGTGTGTCGGCAAGCAGGCACGGGAAGATGGATTCAAAGGGAAAGTTCATTTTTTTTATAAAACAAGGGCCTTGTACATGTTTTTAAATTCTCTTGGTCTTGGAGAGGTCTGTGACCTTGCCTTCCTGCCACAAGGAAGGTAGCTTTAGCAAGGTGCAGCCAGCCATTGTCACCGCCAAACTTGTCCAAAGGTTCACTTGGGGGCAGGCGGGAGCAAGGGGCAGGAGTCCGCCAGAGGGAAAATCACCCTGCTTCGCGGAGTGCGGCGGGATAAAATCCGAGGTTCGACAGTGGGATCTTAGGAGGAGCCACCAGCACAGTCTCGGTCCTGTGAAGTAGTGTGCGGGGCAGGGCCTGGATCTCTACCTGCAGAGCACATACAGTCTGCAAATGTGTCCTTCTCATTGTAAAGCGAAAGGCAATCTCAAGAAAATAAATGTTCTTCTCTTATCATCCTTAGGAGTTGTATACTAATGCATGTAATTTTGGAAAACAAATAACAGACTAGTAAAACTTTTCCAAGTTTGTAGGAAGCCAGAAATTTCTAGAACTGAGACATTTTGGGATTGCCTGCAATGTCCAGCGAATTTTTTTTTTTTTTTCAGGAGTGGGGATTTAACACAAGGCCTTTGAACTGAGTTACAGCCTTACTTATCACCCCCTTTTTAATAATCAAGATATAATACGGCCAGGTACAAATTGCCAGTAAGGAATGTGATCGTAATGTAGTCCTAAAATGTACCAATAAACTCAACTTGTTAAAAAAATTTTTTTTGAGACAGGTTCTCACGAAATTAACCATGCTAGGCTTGAATTTATAATGCTCCTGCCTCCACCTGTTACAGTGTTGGGATTATAGCCGCCAGGCCAGGCTGTCCAGCGTATTCTTTTACATAGTAAGCATTACTGTCTGACTTTCAGGGAAATGGGCTTAAAAAAAAAATAGCCCTCTTGAAGGCTATATTTATTAGAAGACGAAAAAAAAACATGAAAAGTTACACAACCAAGAAATGTAAATGCGAAATTTGCAGATGTCAATAGAAAACCTATGTATTTGGAATGGAAAGTGCTCGTGAATCTTTGAAACTTGGTGCTCAGCTGATTTTTGTTTTGTGGGAATTTGAGTCTCTCCTACGAAGATCTTCTGGTTTTTTGCAATATGGGTCCAAAGCCTGTATTTTATGTAATTTTAATCTATTTTGTAACAATTGAAAAACAGTGGAGTTAATATGTGTGCCGATTATCACATAAATTCTTATTTAGAAATAATTGAACTTAGAGGATGGAAGAAATCTTGAAAACTAGGATCATCAGGAAAGACTTTCAGAAAACTGTGGATTTTAAACCAGGTGGAATAGAAAGGGTTTCCTGGAGGAGAGGGGTGTAACAGGTGAGTAATAGCTTGGAGTTCCAAAATAAGCCCCAGGTGTGGAATTTAAGTAAACCTTCCGAGAAGACTTGGAGAAGTGAGTGCAGGAACAGTGTTTTGGAAAAACGATATTGCCAGGTAAAGAAATCTAGACTTTGTTCCTAGGACGATGGTTCTCAAACAAGACCATAGGTCAGAAGATGAGGAAATCATTATCGGGCCCCAGTTACTGCCATAATTTCTGATTCAGAAGCTCTGGGGTGGGACCTGAGAATTTTCCACTCTTATCAGTTTTCAGGTGCTGCTGGTCTGGAGACGATGGAAAAACTGTCCTAGATTATGGGCAGTTCTGGAGGAAGTAGAGGAGAGTAAGGAGACAGCATTCGTATTTCAAGATGAGGCCTCCTGTGGAGTCCAAGAGGAAATCTAGGGAAGAGCATAAGAGCGGTGTTTCTTAAAGTCAGCACTTGCTTGCTGCCAGGTCGTGTTCCGGGCACGCTCATTCATGTCCACCGTGACTCTTTGGGATGTCTGAATGTTTTCATTTTGCACATGAAGACAGTGTAAGTATAGGAGAGATTCCCCAGGACCATGACCTGTCTCAGAGCCCCTTAAGGCTGTACAGATTTGAACTAGAGAGGTAGCAGTGAGAACGAAGCAGAACATTTCTATAGGAAACTTGCAAATTGAAACCTAAAAATAGAGTTGGGAAATCTGAGTCTTACAGGATACATGAGGAAAGGTAGAGTACACAGTGAACTTTAGAGAATCCCCGCATGAGTTGAGTATCTGTTCTGTTACTCCCGTGTAATGACGACTATTTAAAAGTTGCTTATACTTAAAAAATTATCCTGTTCTCCAGAAACTTCCTGAAAGTAGAACACAGCCAGTCCAGCCTTCTGTAGGGGTGGTGGGAGATGGTGAACAGACTCATGGGCTGTGACAGCTTATCTTCAAATTAGAAGTGATTAGCACTGAGAAATGGAAAATGCAAGAGGCCTGGATTGCCTGTGTGAATTGTGCTGCCCTGCAGACACTGACCTAACGTATTGATTTTGGAAATTCTCTATGCTTTTTCTTGCTAGAGTGGTTATTGAAATTGAGTATATTCATTGGATTAATTTCAAAACAAATATCCCAAGTCAGACTGACTGCTGCTGAGCAAATTTTTAATGAAGAAAAACATCCATCTCTTAACATTAGACTTTAAACCTGTCTGAAAATATCTATGTACTTTAACATCTAGAAAAATATATTACAAATTGCAGAAATCAGTGTAGACTCATTTGAAATTATAGCATATGTTCATTTCTTCTCTGAACAATAAACTGTTCTGTGGATGCAAAGATAGTCCTAATTTAGAAAAGACCGCCATCTTTAAAAATGACCAGAATACTGTGTGTTGAGCCATGTAAGAAAGGAATATGGTTGGTTGGTAGATGATGGCAAGAGATAGGAGAAGACTAAAGGGGATAGAAGAGGAAGCCAGGGGAACTCATCAGAGAGACTCTTGCAGGCTGAAAAGGGATTTGTGAGATGAGGAAGGTAAAGCACGGGTGACAGTCATGCTATATAAGAGTGTAGCTTTCTTTGAGAGCTGTGTGCAGACGAGCATGGTTAGAGCAGTGTGGTAGAAGTAGAAGAGGGGAAAGCAAGAAGTTAGGTGAACAAAAGCCTTCATAAAGGGTTTGCAGCACTTAAGTAATGACTGACTGGATGGATTGTAAATTTCATGATTCCGGGAGTTGGGCTTGACTCATGTGTCAGTGGAGTCGAGATCTACACCTCACAGATTGTTAGTTCTCTACAAATATTTACTGAATGGCTGAGTCACAGGAGAATGTTCTTTTTCTTTTCAGACAAGGCAGAGAGAACCTCTTACATGTTTTAAGTAGAGGAATAATATGAGGATAAGTGTCATTGAAATAGGTGAGTTTACAGTGGTCAGGAAGGTGACTATAATAGATTGGAGTTTTTCAGGCTCAATTATACCAGTTGGTGAGTTGGAATCTTCATTTTAAAAATATTAGAAAATATTAGAGTGAGGCCAGAGATTTAGCTCAGTGGTTCTGGTGCCTGCCTGACAAGCACAAGGGATCGGGTTCGATCCCTGGTAACCACATGCAGCAGTGCCAGGCGTGGTGACTCATGCCCACCAGCAATCAGGACCACATACCACAGTGCTAGGTGCGGTGGCTTATGCCTATAATCCCAGCACTAGGGAGGCAGAGGCAGGGGGCTGAGTGGCAGGAGGGTTGCTGTAAGTTCAAAGCCAGCCTGAACTACAAAGTGAGACTCTGTCAAAAAAAAAAAAAAAAGTATATCACATACAACAGGGTAAAATAATTTGAAACTCACATCAGTTAGTGTGTGTGTTGATTGATGTAAACATATTTTTTTCCTATAGAATGCTTAAAAGTCCATATAGTACAGAAATGTGGGAGTGTGAGTGAAAAGAATGGCTATTCTTTTCTTAAGTTTCTGTCCATGTAATGGACACTTACATTAAAATGCTACTGTCTGTGTGAACCTTTTTTCAAAGACATGTTAGTTAGCTTCCTGTGACTGTAGCAAAAGACCTGAGGTAAGAATTTTAAAAGGCAGGTTTATTTGCCTCATAGTTTTGGAGGTGTCAGTCTATGACTGTTTGGCCTTGTTGCTTTGGTTTTGTGTTGGCACATTGTGTTGAGGCAGGAGAGTTACCCACATCATGGTGAACTGGAATGAAAGGAGGAGTAGAGTCCCTTTAAACCTTCAGGGAATGCCCCCAGTTACCTAACTTCCTCCATTGGGCCCTGCTCTTGAAGGTCCCATTACCTTCCCTATAGCACCACGGGCTGGGGGCCAAATCTTTAACCAATTACTTTTTTTTTTTTTTTTTTTTTTTTTTTAGGTTTTGTTTTTGGAGACAGGGTCTCGCTTTGTGATTCAGGCTGGCCCTGAGCTCAGCCTCAAACTCACATCACAATCCTCCTGCCTCTGCCTCCCGAGTGCTGGGATTACAGGCGTGGGCCACCACGCCCGGCACTGTGGTATGTGGTACTGGTTGCTGCTGGGTGTGGGTCTCCACACCCAGTATTGTTATGTGGTTACCGGGAATCGAACCCTGGTCCTTGCGCTTGCAAGACAGGCGCCAGAACCACTGAGCTAACTCCCCGGCCCTAACCCATTACTTTTTGAGGACATTTAAGATCTAGACCTTTGTGGGACATTTAAGGAGAAGATGCACTTACTAGCCCATTTCAGTGCATTTTGCCTACTTCATGGCTTTCATTATATACTAATAAAGTGACATTCAGGTTTATTAGATGAGGCAGGGCTCTGACATATCTTACTGAATATTGTAAATGCTGCAGAATTTCTCATCTATCTTCATAGAGTTTAGCTTATAAAGTGTAGGATGAGACCATACTCTCAGGAATCATGAAAGTAAATTGAAGGTTTGATTTAATTATTGGCCAAGTTCTTTGATTTCTTTCCATTTGAAAGCAGGAAAAGATACTTAGTTAAATGAACATGTCCCTGTCAACGTTTTGTAAATAATTCTTCTTTTCTGCTGCTCATAAGGCTGGGTTGCATGGACTGATTAAAAAATTCATGGGCTCTTTTAAAATCATTTCAGTTGGATACATTTATGGAGTTGAGTGTGTTTTGAATTTAGTCATCAGATGTGAATTTCTGTGAGGTGAGAAGCATTTAAAAATGTTTAAAAATTGGTCTGTTCTGTTGCTTACCACATTATTGATATTTTTAACCATATGAGTAAGTGATAGATACACTATTGATATTACCTACTCTGAAAGGTTTATACAGAAAAATATAAATTAATTTTTTATTTTGGCCTAAGCAAAATAATTAATTCAAATGAATAGCCACATTCAGTCGTAAAGAACCACATTCAAGTATAAAGAGCTATTTTATTTTCTATAGTGTTAATACGGCATCGATATGGATTTATGAAGCCTTGTTTGTCCCAGGTTATTCCTGCAGTTGAGAGGCCCTAATCAATCAGCCTGATCTTGCTCAATCAGCCTAGCATTGCTGAGTCTCTTCATCTGTAAAATAGGATCTCCTTCACTGTGTGATTGTTCTGTGGATTAGGTGAGAAGATACATACCCAACACCTCATACATATTGAACAGCAAAAGGAAGCCACTTCTGTTTGCCATTTTTGTGCACTAAGAAAATCACTCTCCAGGGAAGAGTTTTGATTTTGAGAAATCTAGAATTATATACATCTGGATAGGTCTTTTAGTCTAGGGGGAGGAGAGGGGTAATAAATGATATCACCCTTTTCCTAGTTCCTTGTTTTCACTTAAAGGTCTTTTAAGATTTGCCCTGGCCTCTAAAAGCAGAAGATCTTGCCTGCAGAGTAAACCTTAGCCTTGGCAGATAGTTGCTGTGGATTTTGTGAGACTGATGTGATTAAATTGTT
>PVIR01045283.1:0-10798 GCA_004026965.1 Petromus typicus
GTGAGTTTGAGGCTGAGCTCAGGGCCAGCCTGAACCACAAAGCGAGACCCTGTCTCAAAAAACCTAAAAAAAAAAAAAAAAGGAAATAAATATTTCATGCTTCAAGCATGACTGCTAACTATCTCATCTTCTGAAATATGTAAATGAGAAAAGAGAGGTACCTGGTAACCCAAGAAAGGTCGTAGATGACCAAACACCTTGTAAACATTTCTGATCAATCTCTTTGATCTGTATATATATTTGTATCATGCGTACTTTCTCAGTCTCCAAAGAATACTAGGGAACGTTTTGAGATTGTCTATATTTGTAGTTCAGAATAAAGTTTAACAAATAGATGCTGTGTTTTAAAATAATAGTAATAGGTACTTTGTAATTCACTTTGGAAAAGTCTCTAGGATATTTTATAACTATGATAACATCCAATAGTTTTACTGCACAGTGAATTTAACATAAATCCCTTGAGCACTGGGAATTAAATAAATAGCACCTTACCTCCCAAGCACCAGTTCTTGATTCCCATCCCAGTACCAGGACAAACAACTAAACCAACAAAATGACATGAATCTCTTTGGCTCAATCACGGTCATGTGCCTGGACAATTACTGATTGTATTTTAAATTCAGACACCCCATAATTGTGCAAAATCCTCCTTGCAATAAACATTTATTAAAATTAAACAGCACTGGAGAAGCACGTTTTGTTATAATTCTATAGCAATATTAGGAAGATATTGTAATGATTAAGATGTCACACTGAATAATCTTATATATTTTAAATGATAAAATTAGAAGTGGTTTAAATGTGCAACATATTGTGCTGAGAAAGCAAAAAACAAAATAGTCCTTCATTTCACTATTGGGTCTTTTCTCATTAATTAGATACCGGCAAAATGTTTTACATATAGTCTCATAACAAATCAGTACACCCATCATGAGAAAAGAACTATGTACAGTTAGATTCGATGTAGAAAACTTTTTGTTGAATAAGATTTGGCAAAGATTCTAATGTTAGTTCTGAGGCTTCAACACTAACATCTCACAATCTGAATGCATATGAGAGGAAATAAAGTAATGAACACTTGCGTGAAGTCGTGAGAGGGAAATCAGACACGGAGGGAGGTCGGGGAAAGCGTCAGGAGACACTCAGGTGGGCAGTCAGTGCAGGGCGCTGGCTCTGAGGCGGTTTGGACCGCAGGTCCATTCTCATGCTTCCGTTCCGTAGATGTGCCAGTGAGACCCAGTCACGTAACTGGACAGTCACAGTTTCCTGCTCTGAGAAATGTCGGGTGGCGTGACGCACACTGCTGTCTCTGAAGGAGCAGCCTGAGCTGGAACCTCAGTATCCCCTGAGGAATCTCAACCCTCAGCCCGCAAACCCTGGGTGTGGCCTCATTTTAACGTCAGCACTTCATACTTCCTGTGAACATTCACATTAAATGGCACTGATGTGAAAGACGTACAGTAAGCTCTTTTTTCTGCTTTATTTAGTAGATTAGGAAACTGAAGTACAAAGATAAATTGATACCATGTAGTTGCATAAAGTCAAGATCTGGAACATATTTATCCCATTCCCTTTGTATACATGTCAAAAATTTTGTATTTTTACCTTTTTTTAGAGCTATTATGCTTCTCCTCAAAACATTCCTGAATATAGTTCTTAGATGGATTATGATTATACAACTTTTAATAGTATGAGATCTTTCAATATTCATTTACAATTTTTAAATTACATTTTACTGTAGAAATTCTATATTCATAGAATATATTCTATATTCTATTTTCCATCAGAATCATAAATAGAAAATGCTTTTTAAAATAGGAGTAAATCAATCTCTGAAAACCGGACATAAATTTTCCAGCAGATTATATGCTAATCTTTCCACTTGGGAGTTGTTGGTTATTTTGCCCTTTGGGAGGTGCTGGCACTTTCCTGTTGAGACAGGGGATTCTTCACGGGGCTTAGCACTTCTGTTGCTGGTGCATTTACTAGCATTTCTGTGGCACTGGGGCTGCGTTTTATCTAGTTCTTTGCTACTGGAGATTTTCTGTGTGACCCGACTGTTTTCAGCACCGTTGCTGCTGGACACACTCGTGAGAACGCTGCGTCCATGCTGTGATGTGTGTTTATGCTGTGGCTGAGCAGGCGGTGTGACGTGCCGGTGCAGCTGGATTGCGATATCTGAGATTGGGACCTTAGGCATCTGATGTGAATTTGAACCACAGAATCTCACCCAGGGAAGGCCCTGAGTGACTTGTAAAGCATGTGACTTCTTTTTCTCATGCATATGTCACCAGGACATAAGCCCTTCTGTGCTTTCCTTGTTCACATGGGCAGATTATTTTATTCAGTGTCTCAGAGGTGGACCAAGCTCCTTTGGATCCCAGGCTTGTGAAGCACTGACTGCTTGGTAGAGGCTGTGACCTTTCCCTTTGGGTCCTGGCTTATTAAAGCCCAGATTCCCAGATCCCAGCATGCAGCTCGCGCACCTGGATGGCGTGGCGCAAGGGTCACTTCCAGTCCCTGGTGCACGAGCTTTCCCTGTGTTTCTCCCTGCTGTAGATTGTCTTCCTAGACTTTACTCAGTAATTTTTCCTGTGATATCCCTGAAACCATAATATAAATCCCTTAATTTCATTGCTTTCATTAAGCCTTTCTAATGAACTCCAAGTTCTATAATTCCTCATGTATATAATGTGAAATATAAAACTTAATTTTGAAGAATGATTGTGGTCCTGTAAGCACATGTAGTGAGTGAAATATAGAATTTGTTCATTTCAGCTCCCTTAGCACTTAGTGTAAAGGTGGAGTCATTATTTCAAAAATCCCAGATACACCTCATTTATATTTTAACAACCAGCTTATGTTACTAAATGTCTAGGATCCAAAAACTGTCTGAAAAATGAGGGGAATAAAGTTAACTTTTCCATTTTAACAAACATTGCCTTTTTAGCATTATAAGGAACAGAGAAAAATGTACATATATATATTTTTTTCTTTTTTCTTCTCCTGAAAGTAGTATTAAAATCAAAATGACAAAAATTTCAGGGAGAAAATAATCTTTGCTTTTCATATCATTTTCATCTTTTCTTAGAGTCTCATACTTTTGTCAAAATAATATTTTCTAGAATTAATTTAGGGGAAACATCTTGATTTTTGAAAAATGAAATCAAAAGAAAGAAATTTATGAAACTCAGGAATATAAAATCAGTAGAGAGACTATCTTATTTAAAATAATCTTATTGTAAAGAATTCCAAGTGTTATCACAAAATTAAATCTTATTTCAATAGATAATTCAATAATTATAATCAAATTATATCCTCTGTATAAAAGAAATCAGAATATGTAAATTTGGAGCTGACTTGTTAATACTGTTTAGGACCAAGAGTCAAGCACATTTCTTCATGGAATTACACATAGAAATGTAATGTAGCTAGTGACTTTAATATAAATCTTGATATATTCCATAAACTGTCTATAACAATACAATAAGTAAAATGACACTTCTGAGCAGAATAAGGAATATTTTATTTTTATAGGAAAATAAGATATTTTATTTTATTAATATAACATGTTTTGTTATGTGAATTGAATTAAACATGTATTTTCAGGCAAAATGAAATTGGAGTTTGGTCCAGAAGACGGGATTAACATGCTCAATACAACATATTTACCATATTTTAGATTTAGGTTTAAAATAGTTTATTTATTATTCTATTTTTATACTATGTGTACTATATACTGACTGCAGCTCAATCACAATGACTAATATGTAATTTTTAGTTGCATACAACATACATACATAAGTTCCTGTTGTGTGATTGTAACTGTTTAAAAGTTTTTTGCTCTTTTTAGGTTTGAGGATTAATAAGTTAAATGTTTATTATTTTTTCCCCTTGTACAGATTTTTCTCTTTATTGAGTTTATTGGTACATTTTTAGATACACCTCGTGGTCACTTCCAGCACAGAATTTGTACCTGTGCCTGATGTATCTTAATTCTTACTTTCCTCCTATTCTACCTTTCTGTTTCCCCTCACTCCCCCAGGTACATAAGCTTTGTTTTTATTTTCCTGTTTTTACCATCAATTTTTCTTTCCCTTCTTTACTTTCAAATTTAGTTACTGTACCTCCTGTATGGATCAGCCTTGAAAATATCTCTTTTTTTTTTTTTTTTTTGAGACAGGGTCTCGCTTTGTAGTTCAGGCTAGCCCTGAGCTCAGCCTCAAACTCACATCACAATCCTCCTGCCTCTGCCTCCCGAGTGCTGGGATGACAGGCGTGAGCCACCACGCCCGGCACTGTGGTATGCGGTACTGATTGCTGCTGGGTGTGGGTCTCCACACCCAGTATTGTTATGTGGTCACTGGGATTGAACCCGGGTCCTTGCGCTTGCAAGACAGGCGCCGGAACCACTGAGCTAACTCCCCGGCCCGTGAAAATATCTCTTAATGAATCCTGAGGGTTACATAAAAACCCTCCGTTTGTTAGAAAATAATACCAGGTGCAGTTCAGCACCAGTTAGTCTTCTCGGTGATCTCTCCACCTGCATAAATTATATTGCTCATGAAAAAATAAATATATCTTGTGCTGCTTGTATATAGTTTTTGCTTTGAAATGTTACCAGTGTATTAATGCAGAAAGTCATGCCAGTTAGTAGAAAGGAGGCAGACACGGAGTCTTTAAGTGGGGCAGAGTTCTTTTTGGAAATTGTGTCACTAGCAGTAATAGTAATTGTGTTAGAATAAACATGCTTTTCATTATGTAAACATGCTTTCATAGCCTTTCTTATTTCTGGTCACAGGTGTAGACTGTTTCTGCCATCCAGCATTTGATTCTCATTGGCGTTGAAATATTTTGTCTGCCTATCAGCCTGACCTGTATGGTTTCACTTATAAAAACTAAAATGATCTGTTGATTGCCTTCTATTTATTTGTTTAGCTTGGAGATTCCGTTTTTTGTTTGAACACTGTTTATGGTTAGTTTTTTAAAAAGGGAAGAAAAGAAAGAAGAGCCCAGTTTGGGGGAAGTGACAATTAGAGCAGATGTTAATTTGACTGATGGATAACTCCATTTCTTTGATGGAATTATTAACAGGAATCAGATTTGGAGGATGAATGCTCCTAAGTTCCTGCTGTGTGATTGTAAAGGAGAATAATAATATACTGCTCCATATGCATAAGGGCTTCTCTGATGATGAATTCAAAGCGCCTGAAAAAGGTTCCATTAGGACATTTCTATAATAAAGAATCAATGTTTACTTTCCAATCTTATAGACTGCAAAAGGCATATGACAGAATTTCACTGGTTTCCCAGTGTTGACCGTATACTTCTTCCTCTTTTTCTAACTAGTTTGGTACTTTACCAATCGAAAGTGACATAATTACTTGACCCTGGGAAGTATTCTCCCCTATTCACGTATTTCAATATTTTCTAATGCTAGGTGCTCCTTTTGTTAGAACTCAACTGACTGGTATTACTTATTTAAAATCCTCTTTAGAAGGTTTGGCGTGGCGTCTGTTTTTGCTCTAGCTTCAAGCATGATTTAATATGTCAACATTGGTTTGCTTAACGGCGCTTGATGGTCTTCCATACTTTCCTTAGAGCTGCAGTCCCCTCTCCAGCACGCTGCTGCCCAGACAAGTGAACTGTCATAACAGTGAGGCTCCTCGTGTAGTGACAGCAGTAGTTTTCTGTGACACAGCCTGGGGGTGAGAGAGAATTTAAACAGTGATAATGGAACAGAATTAAGTCAGCCTGCTCTTCTTATGCCCATACAGACAGGCAGAAACACAACAATGCCCTACAACTGGGGTGGAACTTTACATTTCACTTAGGCAAAAATGAATTTGAATCCAGAATAACAGTCTCCTTTTCATTATGAATGGAAAGCAAACATCTGTTAACTACTTTACCCAAGTAACTCTCCAAGATGGCAACTCATTTTTTTTTTTAGATTTGATTGGTTCACACTTTACTACCAGTCCCAGTTGTTATAGATACATAACATTAGAAAGCTATTTAATTTCAAGTGAATTAAATTAGACATCACATGGTTTATAGTATATAATAGAGTGTGGCGTAAAAGACATACTAGAAAAAAAAAGAAAAGCTACTCCAAGTATGTTGCACAGTCAGTTTATGGTTCATTCCTTACTTTGCAGGATTTCCTTTTCTTCGAATGTGTTAAAGTCTAGTTTGTGGCAAGGACTGCAGTCTGTTTGAGTGAATATTTCTCATGATTTTGCGAGGCCTGTGTACTCTACACTTTTTGCACAGAGTAAAATGCTCCCCTTGCCACATGGTGCTGTTGATTTTAACTATTCATCACAGACTTTCCTACCTTCTTTATTATCAATCTCTGAGGGAGTTTTGAAATTTCCAGTAGTATCTGTGGATCTCTGACTTTTGCTTTGGTTTCATGCTTTGCCTTCTATAGTTGAGTGTCGTGAAGTATATATTAAGCACTATTCATTCTTGTTAGAGAACTGCCTTTTATTTCACTATTTGGTCACTGTCATTCTGGTTTACTTTTGAAGGCCAAACTGAATAGTTCAAATCAGTATAGTTTCATTATGTTTTATTGAGTCAATGCTGGACTAGTCCATTTAATTGGACATGTTTAATCTATATTTTTTATGTTTCCTTTATATTTGCCCTCTTGTGTTTGTGTGCACCTTAGATTATATATTTGCATTTTATAGCTGTATGTTTTTTCAATTGATCTAAAGTACAAAAAAGCAATTGATCCAGGGTAACAATGTTTTTCATTTTTTCCCCTGGCATTGACTGATATATTACTACCATCACATGGGGCTGTGCCCGGTTGGTAGGTGTGAGGCCACCAGCGTATGAACGCTGCTCACTGTGACTGAGTCTTTGCTGGACCAGCTGCCCACGATGAGAGCATAGAGACGAAAGGGCCTTTCTTTTGAGTGTTGTTTGTATAAGTGGAATTATTACCATTTGACTCCACATACCAGAAGAGTCAGATCAGCTAGGCATGTTTTAGTGATGACATGCATGTTAACAGATAGGTGTGGTGAATGATCAGAAGAAGAAGGAAACATTCTAGTGAATCATTTGAGTTTGGTGACGAATCTGAGCTTTAGAAAAATGGTGACGGTGAAAGTCTTAACTAAGGGCGTCCTGTTGCCCAGAGGAAGGCCGGCCTGAGTGTTTTCCTCATCAGACCTTGGGAAGGTGGGACTTATTTTCATCTCCAGTTCTAAGAGAATGGAATTAGAGTTGAGGAGGAGAGGAAAGATCTTATTCCAAGACAATACAAGAGTAGGCCATAGGGGATACTTTGACTTTCCAGTACATTGCAAAAAGCTGTAGTGCACCAGACATAAGAACCTCAAGAATTATGGTATAAGACTGTGAGTATCAAAATGATCAGGATATTTTAACTAGTGAGGTAAAGCAAGAAAAACGGTTGACATCTATGCAAAGAACTGGTCCACGTCTGCACTGTTACATGTTTTATCCATTTTCTTCTTTAAGCTTGACAACTTCCTGTAAGGCAGTTTCTGGGGCGACTGAAGCTCAGAAAGTTAATTTTGTTAAGATCAGACAGACAACAGCTAGAAAGTGGCAAACTGACATTTGAACCCACTCATGTGTTTTTGGCATCTGCATCTCTGTACTTATGTCTTCTGTTAGTTATGCCACCTTGACTCAAGACCCCTACTCGAGGCTTGTCTTCCTGTCATAAACTGCGTTGTTATGTACCTGGGACACGCCCTGGAGGCCCTGGAAACACACAGTGGGCAACAGCTTCTGCCCCTGTTTCCAGGCCTCAGATGGAGGAAGCGGGATGGAAACTCAAGGAGGCTAAAAGGAAGAATAACCTGGAAAATAGGAAAATAAGGCTGAAAATAGAGGGAAAAAGCAAGAAAGGCTCAGGGAACAAGCCAAGGAAGAGAATCTGCAGCTGTTTGGTCCCTGGGCAGCTTTGTTGAGTAACGAGGCTGTATGAGGAGTCAGAAAAAGCAGAAGGATGTGACATTTTCTGTAGGAATGTCCAAGGGAGAGGAAAAGCTTGTGCCAAGATACATGTTGTGCTGAGACAGAAGTTGTTCCAGTAGGCTAATTTCTAGTCTGTTTCCAACCTTTGCATGTGGTGTACCTTCTTGTGCACTGAAGTTACCTTGTCTTGTTTGTACTTATAATTAGCACAGAGTAACTGTAAGCAAAATAATTTTACTTCTGAAGTACAAAACTGTCATTTTTTCATTTTGTGTTCATTTTATTGTTTATGTCTTGTTTTGTTGGGAGTGTGGTACAGAAGAAATAAAACACATCTATCTATGTGATGTAATGTGACGGAAGAGACTTGATCAGGAGTGATCTGAGGTGTGTACTGTGCCCAGATTACACCTTGGGAATTTTCTTCTCTACTGAGAAGGTTCTAAAGGATTCTGTCCCTTTCTATCATTTGTGGGACAGGTCACCTGGAGGGGACTTCTCTTTGGAAGGACTTTCATGTCATTCTTGGTAAGGGAATTTCGAAAAGATTGCACTACAAAACAAAACAGAACAAAGCAGTATAAAAGCTCACCCCAAATTAACACATATATCCACAAGAGATTTCAATTGAGATAATAATTATTTCTCAGTTGCCTCTTCTAAATTAAGCTGCCTTTCTGTTAAGAAAGGAAAATTTTCTTTGTTATAATAAAAGAACCAGAACCACTTTTGAGGGAGCAAGTAAAGTTTATTCACATAATTTTAGACTGAGATAAAAGCCAGGGATGGAGAAAACTCTGTAATCTCGACATCAAGTTTGCCTGAGATATGTTGTTTCTATTTTAAACTTAAGTGAAATTTAGGCTAATATTGATTAAATATGATTTTAAAGTACCCTCAAAATGAAGCTTAAATTGTAGTTTTGGGAGGCTTATCCATTAGCTTTCAGAAAAAATGTACTAAGTTTCCTAAATTATGAGGAGAGTGCTATATAAACAAAAAATAAGTACGGGGAAGATTGTAGCCATGTAAAGTTGGGCTAGTTGTGCCCACCTGTTGTGAACCATGAAGTGCAGAGACGGATATTTGATAATTGTAGACTAGACAGCATTATGATTTAGACCTCACATGTCTCCACAGTCCCTGGCATTCAGAGATGGGGCCCTTGGGAGGCGACTGTGTCGTGAACAATCTACCCTCAAGGTCACCTTCATCCTCTCAAGAGTTGCAGCTTGGTGGAGGTGGTGCGGTTGAAGATCACAGTGCATGTGCCTTTGTGGGTTCTGTTCCTGTCTGTGGCCCTCCCTGTCTTCTCAGGCTCCTGCTCTGTGTCTCCTTCCTGGCTTCATGGGTGGAGACACTTTCTCCCACCGTAAAGGATCTTTTATGTTTCTGTCTTGGAGCCAGCCAACCATGGACTGAAACCTCTGACTCCTTGAGCCTAAATAAACCTCTTCTCCAAATTGTGTTCCACAGGGGTGGGGGCTGGATGTATTTACTCTACTATTACCAAACAGTTTCCAATTCACAAGAAAATTTTAAGTGCTCTTTAGAACTTTTAGATTATGAACACTGACTCCAATGAAAGTTTTGTTTTCCACATAGAAAGAAGAAATATGCAGTTAAATGTTGTACTTCCACTAATAATCTACCTGGTCCTGCAGAGACCTTTTATATATTTTGGTCCTGGTGAGAAAAAGGTTTGTCGTTTTATTTGTATTTTGAAATTTCATTTTTTTTTCTGTTGATAAACTGCATAGATCCTATAAAAACTCTGTAATGTATTATCTTTTAAGATTAATTAAAAGACATTAGAGATAATTCTCCTTGTTAAAGTTGTATTTGCCTTGAAAACCTTCAAAGCCACACTCTGAGACAGTTTAAAATGAAATTTCATTTTTTCTTCAGCTCTTAATATTCTTTTCCAAAGCTGCTTCATTTTTACATTGCTTTGATTACTTCTACTTAATATCTTTTCCTAATTATCTTCTTTTCTGTGTTCCCGTCATTATGAATCTTCTAACATAAACTCATTCTGTTTATTTAATACATTTGTTTCTAGAGAGTATCTGATAAATTCTGGAAGAAAAAGTAGGTTGGCTGAGCTCACGGCTTTTGCTTCTTTCTTCCAAAAGACTTTGCATACACACACACACACACACACACACACACACACACACACACACACACACGCACCCTTTCTCCGCTCCTGGAAATCTCCCCTAGAGAGAGGGCTGCCGAGCGCAGCACAGGTGACACAGGGGCACATTTGGGGCGAGAGAGCTGCGTGGCTCATAAGTCGCTACTTAGTGTTCACTGGGTCTTGGAAGGACCCTCGGGAGACAGGGGTCCGAGATACTTTTGAACTATACTGATGCATCTCAGTGGCACTTGCCAGCCTTCAGTTGAAACGTACCGACCGGCAGTTCTGGCCAGAGATGATCTCGGCGTCACATTCTCTCGATGTGTCCTATGTGCGTCGTTTCAGGCTAGAAGAGCGGGTAGTAAATTCAGGGACCTGTGTCTGCTTTTACTGGAGAACATAAACTTTTAAGACCATTCCTGCTAATCATGTTTTATTTTCCCCTTTCCTTTTAATTTATTTTCTTTATGTTTGGCAAACTTTGATTGTATTGTACTTATTGGCAGTAATTCTTCACTTATACTGGTCTTTTTACAGCCAAGAGAAAAAGTTATATTTTGAACAAACTGATGACTTTAGAATACAAGGAAATATTTTCAGTACAGGTTCAGGTTAAACCATGCCCAGTAAATGTATTTGTTATCTTAAGCTAAAGAAAAACCTTGGATATATGAATAGAGCCTGAAT
>PVIR01045284.1:0-10789 GCA_004026965.1 Petromus typicus
CATCCCAGTAATCCCAGCACTCGGAAGGCTGAGGCAGGATTTCTGTGAGTGAATTTAAGCCCAGCTTGGACTACACAGTGAGTTTAAGGCCAGCCTGAACTATGTAGCAAGACCCTGTCTTCAAAACCAAGAAACAAAAAAGATATATTGCCATTAATTCCCCTTAAGATACTTGCTCTGTCTCTGAACACACTTAGCCCACCATTCTCCCATTTCTGAAGCAGTTCTGAAGTCTTTCATGAGTGACTTAGTTCGACATATGGCCAAAATGTAAGATATAAGGTAACTAGATCTCCTTCTCGCTGCCCACTGCTACCTCCATCCGTACATCCCACAGGCAATTCTGTTTCAGCATACCTGACTATCTCCCTAATTACTTTCCATGGCTGCCTCAGCTTTTAAAAACCTACTAAGGGGCTGAGGATGTAGCTCAGTGGCACCTCACCTGCCTCAAAAGCTTAAGATCAAGTCTGATCCCTGGTACTGAGGAGAAAAACAAGCCCTACTGCGGGCTGGGGGTGTAAGCTTGTCTAGTGTGCACCCGGACTTGGATTTCATCCATGGCACTATCAAAAACTAACAACAAACCGAGCTGGCCATGGTGGCACAGGTCTGTAATCCCAACATTCTCATCCTAGCCCTCGAGAGGCTGAGACAAGAGGACTGCCAGCATCAACTACACAGCAAGACCTGTCTAAATAAATAAATACCTCTTGGGCCAGGGAGTTAGCTCAGTGGTTCCGGCGCCTGTTTCATAAGCGCAAGGACCCGGGTTCGATCCCCCCATAACCACGTAACAATACTGGGCATGGAGACTCACACCCAGCAGCAACCAGTACCACATACCACAGTGCCGGGCGTGGTGGCTCACACCTGTCATCCCAGCACTCTGGAGGCAGAGGCAGGAGGATTGCTGTGATGTGAGTCTGAGGCTGAGCTCAGGGCCAGCCTGAACTACAAAGCGAGACCCTGTCTCAAAAAAAAAAAAAAAACCTAAAATAAATAAATAACTGTTTTATGCTTTCTATGCCCTAAAATATAGAATTCTAGTCATATCCATATCTATTCAATGATATCCCCATCCATTCTGCCATTATTTTTCTAAAGTCTTATCATTTTGTATCCACCTCGGAACTATTTCTGACATCTGTTCATTTCCACAGCTGGTTTACTCAGACTCTCCGTCAGCTCCAACAACTCTAGTCTTTTGTCTCACCAACTCCCTTTTTATTTTATTTTTTTTGGACAGGGTCTCACTATATAGTCCAGGAACCCTCCAGCCTCGGCTTCCTGAGTGCTGGGATTTCAGGTGAAGGTCACCACACCAGAATTTCTTTCCTCCCTTTCCCTCTCTCCATCCCTCCCTCTCTTTTGACTGTTGTTATTTGAGAAAGGTCTCGCTACTAGTCCAGGCCTGAAACTCATGATCTTTGTGCTTTAGCCTCCTGAGCTCTAGAACTGCAAAGTGGCTCCCAAGCCTGGTCACATTTCTCATCGTTGTAATCTACACTTGTCACTCACTAATTTTAACAATTTCAGCGGCTGTCTACCTTTTCAGCTTCACCACCAGGCAAAGTCCTCACCACAAAATCTATTTCAGAGATTACCTTCTTCCTCGTGCTGAGGATGGAACTTAGGGTCTAGTCCACGTTAACTAACACTGAGTTACACCTCTGACCCAGACATATGTTATTTTTTTCTTTCACCTCCCCTGTGCCTTTTGTAAACACTGTTCTCTCAAACTAGAATGTCTTTTCTTACTTGTGCAAGTTCCTTCTTGTCCTTCAACTCCCAACTCAAGTATCTTCGCTGTACAAAGATGCACTGACTCTCCCAGGCAATGGCAGGACTCCCTTCACACTGCACAGAAGTCTGTATGTACACACCACCAGCGCTAGCAATCCTCGTCAAGCCAAGAGTGGTGGCACAGAGACAGAGGCCAAAGGATCAAGGCCAGTCTGAGTAACGTAGCAAGACCTTATCTCCAAACACAAAAACAAGAGGCTTGGAGATCTAGTCCAGTGTCAGAGTGGTTGCTTTCTATGCACAAGAACCTGAACTCAGCTCCTCATACCACCAAAAAACAAAGTTTATCATCAAATTATGTCTCTCATCATGATGTCCTTGAGAAAAGGTACCATTTCTTTTTTTTTTTAGGTTTTTTGAGACAGGGTCTCGCTTTGTGGTTCAGGCTGGCCCTGAGCTCAGCCTCCAACTCACATCACAATCCTTCTGCCGCTGCCTCCCGAGTGGTGGGATTACAGGCGTGAGCCACCATGCCCGGCACTGTGGTATGTGGCACTGACTGTTACGTGGTTACCGGGGATCGAACCCGGGCCCTTGCGCTTGCAAGACAGGCGCCGGAACCACTGAGCTAACTCCCCGGCCCGAGAAAAGGTACCATTTCAATCCTCAGTGCCAGTTACATAGTAAGCACTCAATAAATGTGCGTTGCATAAAAAATTCACCCTCGTCTATGCTGAGTCTATTTGTAATGTGGCCATTCCTCCAAACTTTATGGATTCCCAAATGGCAGTCTGTGAAGTTCAGAATTTCGTAACAAGTGCTTTGGAGTTTCCACGTTTTGGGGTGGGGGGGGGTTGAGACAAGGTCTCACTTCATAGCCCAGGCTGGCCTCAATCTCGCAGAGGTCCTGCTGCCTCTCTGCCTCCCAGGTGCTGGGACTACAAGCGTGAGCCAGCACACCCGTCTTCCACATGTTTGTTCTGTGTAACTGTTGAGTGAATTCTGACAAAATCTAATGAAAGCACAGCAAAGGCCAACATCACAAATTCTAGCCCAGCCAAGGCAATTTAGAGCATTTGCCAGATCCTGTCTCAACATTTAATTTAAAAAAGGCTAGGAAACTCCTAAATTCAATCCTCAATAATGAAAAAAAAAAAAACTGAAGGCATGTGTGATGATTGGGTTGGGTTTTTTTTGGTTTTGTTTTGTTTTGAGACAGGGTCTTACTACGTAGTTCAGGCTGCCCTTGAACTCACCGTGTAGTCCATGGCCCAGGCTACACAATGTGCCACCTCACCTGGCCTGGAAAAAAAATTTGGCAGGGGAGGGGTTGTTAAAAAGTTTCCTTGTTCACTGAAAATGACCAATCCTGACTAGAAGAATATACCTTTCCGTGATGAAATATTCTGAAATTCTTCACAGAGAAACTATTATGCGCACATGTTCAACTGAACGTACACTCAAAATTTAGAGACTTGTGCTAAGCAGCAGGAACACAAACTATGACAGCAGAAACACAAACTATAATTAGCCTGACTGCCCTGGTCCACAAACAGCTTTTACATCTGGGAAACCAGCTGTGGTGGTGCATCGTGGTCGGTAACCCAAGAATTTGTGAGGCTGAGGCAAGAGAACTGCTTTGAATTCAAGGCCAGCCAGAACGATACAGCGAGACCCTGTCTCAAAAAAAATTTTTTTAATACAAAAGAAAAGAACTGCAGAGAATCTGTTGATGGAGATAGATTTATTGGGGCTTGGCTCAAATTTCTACTGTCTTATTCTCCCGGGGCAGCACCCCTCAGCTTTAATGGCTCTTCCCCAGAACACCAAGCCTTCTTCCTTCCCCACATCGGCCTGAGAATAAGTCCCTTTCCGAGGCTTGCACCAAGAAACCCAAGAAAATGCAGTTTTACTGGTTAAAAGGTGGGTGAAGCCTGTGGACCGAGACTGAAGGCTGGATTCGACATTCCGGGACAAGCCTCCGACAAGCCGGCCAGTTTGCCTGTGACCCCAGCACGCTGAGGCTGGGAAACCGGGGTCGCAAATTCGAGACCCAGCTGAGTGGCTAACTCAGATCGGGAGACCCCGTCTCAAAACTCACAATTTAATACGGGCGGGAGGTGCAGCTCATCGTGAGTGTCCTGGGCTCAAGTTCCACTACTGAGGGGAAGAAAAGGGCTTCCGTCAGCCCTGCCGAGAAGGCTGGCTTGCCCTTGGCCTCTGGGGCCCCGAGAACCCGGAGGTGGAAACCGGGAGCCGAAACCGGGAGGCGCGGACCGGTCGGCCCCGGGCGGGCTCAAAGGTTAGCGTCTGGCTTCCGGGAGGAGAGGGCGAGGCGAGGCCGGAGCGGGCGCCGAAGGTCGGCCGCGGAAGGAGCGACGCCGCCTCTCGGGGCCTGGCCCTCCCGCCGCCCGCAGCCCCCGCCCTTCCTCCGGGTCTCGCGTCCCCGAGTCTCCCGCGGCAGGCACAGCCCCGCCCCCACGGCGCCTCCGGGCTGAGGCCCGGCACGGGGCGACCCGCGGGAGGCTCGGCCAGCGCCTCTTACCGAGCCCCGGCTCCTCCTCTGCCGCCCGGGCCGCTCGCTCCCGACGCCGCCGCCGCCGCCGCCCCGGCACCGAAGCGCGCGCCCGCCCTCTGGCCCAGCTCCTCGCCGGGTCCTAAAGCCCGGCCTACAGTGGCTGGCCCGCGCCCGCTTCCCGAGATGGCCTCAGACCACGACTCCCAGCAGGCACCGTAAGACTGCGGCCCAGGAAAGTATCGCGAGAACTTGGCAAACGCGTCTGGCCAACTGGAGAGCCTAGCGGTGTTTTAGAAATAGTCTTCACTTGGGCGGGGCAGCTGTCTCTGACGCCGCGCCGGTCTGGCAAGCGCGAGGTCAGCGGTTCGATCCCCGGTGCCGCAAAAAAAAAAAAAAGCAAACTTAACAAATTAGTCATTCTTTCCAGGAATAATGTGGCCTCTTGAAACAATGGTGAACTTTGGAAGGACTTATGTTCCTAAGTATTTATTGCAAATTTGTAAATGAAGTATATTGGAAACAAACTCATTCAACAATTATGGGAGGGTTGTTTTTATGAGCTCTTTTACAAGATTGCACTATATAGTTCAAGCTAGACTTGAACTCATTATGTAGCACATGCTAGCCTTGAACTTGTGGCGATATTCCTGCCTCAGCCTCCGGAGTGCTGGGATTACAGTTCTGCACCACCATGCGTAGCCCTATGAGTGTCTAACATGTGCCAAACATCCTGTAATCCCAGCACTCTGGAAGGCAAGAGGATCACAAGTTCCAGCCCAGATTGAACAACTTAGTTATATGGCAAGACCACGTTTCAAAAATAAAGGCTGGGGGGCCGGGGAGTTAGCTCAGTGGTTCCGGCGCCTGTCTTGCAAGCGCAAGGGCCCGGGTTCGATTCCCCGGTAACCACATAACAATACTGGGTGTGGAGACTCGTACCACATACCATAGTGCCGGGCGTGGTGGCTCACACCTGTAATCCCAGCATTCGGGAGGCAGAGGCAGGAGGATTGTGATGTGAGTTTGAGGCTGAGCTCAGGGCCAGCCTGAACTACAAAGCCAGACCCTGTCTCAAAAAACCTAAAAAAAATAAAAAATAAAAAAATAAAGGCTGGGGATGTAGTCAGGGAAAAGTCCGTGTTCGGTCCAAGGCTTCAGGCACACACACACACACACACACACACACACACACACACACACCCCAACCAGCCTGGACTATGTAATGAAAACCTGTTTCGAAGAACAGAATACAAAAGTGCGGACTGGGATTGTAGTTCAGTGGAGTGCCTGGTTAGCATATATCAGGCCTCAGGTTCATCCCAGTGCCACACACACACTGCCAGCCACCTACTGTACGTGTGCAGTGTGTATATATCTCTACCATTGTCGTGACCTCATGAAATAGGTAGGTGCAACGAGAAACAACGTTCCGAGGAATTAGTTTGTCTAATGTGCTAGAGTTTATAGAAGAATGTGAAACTCACACTGCTAGTTAAGAGTTTGTGTGTAATGCTGGCCATCAAACCAGGAAAGCTCAACAAAACCTCGGGTTCTTCATAGATTTTTTTTTTTTAATTTTTCTCTTCTACTTTGTAGCAGGAGTCTCAAGAATAGACAGGACACCGAGGCTTTTCTTTCCAGACTGAAACTATTCATTTCAGCTCCAAGTTGCTCAGCCCCTGTGCTTCATTTTCCTGGCCTGTAAAAGGGGTGGGGTGCGGGCAGCCTGCGAGGCGCGCTTCGGAAGTGTCAGGCGTCATCATTTTCCACTAGATCGTCATCTCCACGAGGCTGAGGTTTTCTGTGTTATCCAGGGCCCTCTACTTAGAACCTGCTACAAAATAGGCCCTCAATAAAACTGGTGAGCCAGGAGTGGTGGTACATCTCTATATAGTCTCAACACTCAGGAGGCTGAGGCAGGAGATTCATTCACCACAAGTTCGGAACCAGCCTGGACCACATAGCAAGACCCTACCTCAAAAAACTAACAGACAAACAATAGCAGCAAGAAAACTTGAAAAAATGAGCCAACTAGGTTCCTGGAGCAGTGAGTCAACTGCGGACTCAGAGCAAGGCCTTCGGGGGCGGGAAGCCTCGTGCGAGGGATGTTCTTGGTCGGGGGGCGGGGTGAGCCGAGCTGCATCCCCGGTACTACGTTAGATCCTGGTTTCTTGCACAGTTCTGCGGACCCCAGCTCCGCGGGAAGGGCGTCCGCAGGTCAGGCGAGTCCCGACCCCGAGCCTGCGCGGCAGCGGGGGCGGGGCGGGAGCAGGCGCTAGGGGCGGGGCGGGGCGGGGCGGGGCGCGGAGCGGGACGTGACCGGGCGGGGCGGGGCGGGGCGGGGCGGGGCCTCGGCCCACCTCTCCGAAGCGGAAGTCTTTACCGAGAGCTGCTGCGTTCTCTGGGGTCCGAGACCCTGCCGGCGGCCTGCGGAGCGGAGACGCGGGGCGCCATGAAGCGCGCGGGGACACTTCGCCTGCTGTCCGACCTGAGCGACTTCGGCGGCGCGGCGCGGCTCCGGGAGCTGCTGGCTGGGGACGCGCCGGTCCGCGTGCGCTGCAGCGCTGACGGCCGACACCTGCTGCTGCTGAGCGGCCCCGGGGCGCGGGCCCCGCAGCTGCTGGTGGCCGCGCGTGGGCCGGGCGCGGGGCTGGAGCGGGCCTGGCCTGAGGCCAGCGCCGCGCCGCTGGACGCTTTCTTCTTGGCGTGGCCGGCGCGGCCCGCGCTGGCCCTGGTGTGGGAGAGCGGCCTGGCGGAGCTGTGGGGCGCCGACCTAGGGCCCGCCTGGCGGCGGCTGCACACCGCCGAGCTGTGTCCGCGCGGCGCGGCCCGCGTAGTGGCAGCGGCGGCCCCACAGGGCCGTCTGGTGTGGTGCGAAGAGCGCCCGGACGGTGCGGGCTGCCACCGCGTGTGCTTTCGCACGCTGGAGCCCGGCGGCGACGCCAGCGCCCGCCTGGGCCGCACGCATATCCTGCTGCACCATTGCCCGGCCTTCTGCCTTCTGGCCTGGCGCAAGGACGTCTTCCTGGTGCCCACTGCCTCCACCTGGCCTGGTGCATCCCACATCCTGCTCACTTGGAGTCCAAGCAAGGGCAAGGTGATGGTGGCTGCCCCGGGTCTCGGGCTCTCCTACAATAAAAAACTTAATACCAAGCAAGGGGACACCTGGGACTTCCGAACGCTGCTCCTAGGCCTTCCTGGGTTGCTGTCCGCCAGAGAGCCACTGGCTGTCCACACCTGGGCTCCTACTTCCCAGGGCCTACTGTTGCTGGACGCCACCGGCACCGTGAGCCTAGTGCAGGCCCACGGCAGTATCCGAAGGGTTGGTGCCCTGCAGGAGGCCCCTGTATGTCTGGAGGGCTCCGCGGCCCTGGGAACTTTCCGTGGCACTCTAGCCTGTGTGCTGGGCTCCACCTTGGAACTTCTGGACATGGGCACCGGGCAGCTGCTGGAGCGGAAGGTCCTCAGTACAGACAGAGTCCATTTGCTGGAGCCCCCAGCCTTGGGCATGAAGGACGAGGAAGAGCTAGACACCCGAGGGGGCCTTCGTTTGCTTTCAGCCCTGGGTCTGTTTCACGTGGGCTGGGAAGCCCCCCGGTGCCTTGCGCTGCCTTCAGCCACTGACTTGGTGTTCGAGGAGGCCTGTGAGTACTACAGGCGACGGAGCCTGCGGGGTGCGCAGCTCACCCCCGAGGAACTGAGGCAAAACAGCCTGTTCCAAGCACCTCAAGCCCTAGCCTCCATCCTCCAGGGCCACCTGCCCCCTTTTGCACTGTTAACCACCCTGCGAGCCGAGCTTCGGGCTTATCGGAGCCTGGAGCAGCTCAAGGCCCAGCTGGTGGCCGGCGAGGAGGAAGAGGCTGTCTGGACTGAGCTGGCCCAGCAGGAAGTGGCTCGCCTGCTGAGGACAGAGCTGACAGGAGAGCAGCTGGCCCAGCTCAACACTGTTTTCCAAGCCCTTCCTTCCGCAGCGTGGGGGGCTGCCCTGCGTGCCCTGCAGCTCCAGCCAGACGGGAGTGGCAGGCTGAGCTCCCAAGCTCCCCCTGATGTGTGGAAAAAGGTGCTCGGGGGTACGACGACTGGAAAGGAACTTCCCAATGGGATACTGCCCCCTTTTGAACTCCTGTGCCAATGCCTGTGCCAGATAGAACCTCGATGGCTCCCCCCTTTCGTGGAGCTGGCCCAGCAGCAGGGCGGACCAGGCTGGGGGGCTGGAGGCCCAGGACTGCCCCTATATCGACGAGCCCTGGCTGTGCTAGGTGAAGAAGGGACCAGACCTGAGGCACTAGAGATTGAGCTGCTTTTGGGCAGCAGGCGGCCTAAGGCTGTGCTGCAAGCTGTGGGGCAGCTGGTGCAGAAGGGGCAGTGGGAGCGGGCTCTGGAGGCCGGCCTGGCCCTGGGGCCCTCCAGCCCCCTGCTCCAGAGTGAGATCTTCACATTGCTGCTGGCCGAGTTTGCCCAGCACCGCCAGCTTGATGCTCACCTTCCCCTGCTCTGCCGCCTGTGCCCACCAGAGCTGGCCCCAGATGAGCTCCTGCTTCTGCTGAGAACACACCTCCCCGATGAGGGGGACCCCCCCACCCCATTCGCTGAGCCTGGGGCGGAGCCCCCTCTCACTGTGGGCTTGCTCCGAACGCTGCTGATGCAGACTGGGGCACGAGGACGGGCCTTGGCTCCAGTCCCCAGTCTGTATGAGAACGTCCTATGGGACCCAGGGACTCCACCCCCCACCCCACCGCGGGGACCCGTGCTTTCCCTGCAGGCCTCAGACCAGCCCGGCCTGGAGCCTGGGCCCCGCCTGGACGGGGCCTCGGTGTGACGGCTCCGGTCAGGGGAGAGCGCCTGCGGGTTGGACAGTGCCAGGGCGGGACCTGTGTGTGCTCCACCCTCCGCAAGCGATTTTTGAAATATATACAGATGTCAAATACGCACACCACTTTTGCGGTGGTGAATAGCTGATGGTCTCAGAGGGTTGTGGATTATAGAGGGAATGGTTGTATAGGATCTTTTGGTTAAAGCAGCTGCTTCCAGTCATAAAATTAACATTTATATCGGCCAGGGATTTAGCTCAGTGGTTCCAGGCAAGCGCAAGGTCCAGAGTTCAATTTCCGGTGCCACACACCACAATGCAGTGTGGGTGGCTCACGCCTGTAATCCCCGCACTCAGGAGGCAGAGGCAGGAGGACTGCCATGAGTTCAAGACTGGCCTGGGCTACATAGTGAGCTCAGGGCCAGCCTGAACTACAAAAGAGAGACCCTGTCTCAAAAAAAAATTAACATTTATGAGCATCTGTTATGTGTCAGTTGTGCAGGTCGTTATGTAAGCCCTCATCTATTGCTCCTTCTAACCCACAGAGAAAGTGCTGATGTTATTATCACCTTCCAGGTGAAGAAATAGAGATCCACAAATGTAAGGGACCTGGCCTAGTAGGTCAGCTACACACTAGCCACTCTGCATCAGCACTGCCTGCTGTGGAGCCTTGGATGAGATCCTCATCCCCAGCCCCTGGCTGGCTAGACCTTGCTCTTCCAGGCCTGAGCTGTTAGAGGCCTCCAGGGTTTCTAGAGGAGCCCTGAGTTTCAAGGAAGATTTGCCAGATAGGAGAGCTAACTTGCAAAGCTCTCTAGCTCTGTAATAACAGTTTCTAGAAGCAGAGCTTGAAGTACCCTACATTTCTACTGACTCCCTACACCAAGAAGTCAGTGTGTGCATGGTGCAGATCCGCTTCTCTGGATTAGTCCACAGGGCTGCCTCTGAGGAGGTGTCGGCCCAGGCCTCCTTCCACTCGTCGGCCCTTTACTTGGTCTGGCGTAGAGCAGGACCAGGACGCCGCATTCTGAGCCCCAGATACCCCCTGTCCAAGGGGGCCAGGTTGAGGGTAACATTCGGATTTGTCCTCGGCTGTGCCTATATCTTGGATTGTGTTCAGTCTTGAGGCTCAAGCTCATGTGGGAGTAATGATAGTTCTTCAGCCTCTTAGGGGACGGGGCGACTCCTCTGCCTCCCCAGGTGTGGTTAGTGTGAACTCATCATCCTTGTGTGACGCCGAGGTCTGCGTAGCCAGGTCCGGGCTGGCTCCTTTACTTTGTTGAAGGTTTGGGATTACAATCTGGTCTTACCTGAGGCAGGTGTTGCCCCTGTCCTGGCCCTCAAGCAGGGCTCTTGCTGATGCTTGAAGGCAGGCAGCTGTCTTCCAAGCCAGCGCTCCTCCGAGACGCGCTGGGCTGCAGACGTGCCCGTCGCTGGCTCCCACTTTGGACCCCTGTCTTAAGCGGAGCTGCCGCGTCTCTTCAGTAGGAAGCTGAGTGTGACAGACGAGGAGGCGTGTTTCTGCTTACCATCCCACTGGACTGTAGCTACCTTTTCTCAGTTTAAGATTGGGCGTGGGCCTCGTCCGCACCTGAAGAGGAAGAAATTACACAGAGCGGCCCCCGGGCCCCGTCTTCCCCGGGCGCTGCATGCTTTGGTGAGCAGTGCTTCCGTGTAAGCCTCGCCTCTACCACTCCCCTCAGCCCAGATCAACA
>PVIR01045285.1:0-10791 GCA_004026965.1 Petromus typicus
GAGACTTATTTGTGTTTGGCTGGATATAAGAATATATGGAGAGAATTTTTTTAAGAGATACTTTTAAGTCCTTGTTTGGAAGTAGATGAGCAATACACTTTATTCAAACATGGTTGATACTGCAGCTTCTATACAAACAGCTGTCATTTGTTTTATAATTCAGACTTTCCTACTCCACTTCATGTTGGCTGGTGGGATTCTTGAGGGTGGGTTTGATTTCAATCACATATGTCACTGTGATATGAATCTTATTCTTTTGTGTATATGGGGTAAAGAGGGAAAATAGTGAGATTATAACAAAAGAGAAAGGAAACAAAGCTTATGTATATAGAGGGCAGGAGTGGTCGAGTGGGTAGGGGTATGGGAAAAAAATGAGAATTAAGTTGTGTCATATACTGGTACAAATTCTCATTGTTGAGTGCAATCATGATGTGAATATGTAATGTACCAATAAACATTTCAGTTAAAATAAAAAGATAGATTTCATTCAACGTGTCGTCCCTCAAGATGTAATTAAGTAGTTTTAAAAAGCCTTTCCACGGATGTACAGTTTCCTTCCTAGTATTTGTTTCTCTAACGCTTTAACGGATGACACACTATTTTGGTGGGTTCATGGCACTGGAACCTTGTCGCCGAGTGGTGAGGTGGACCCTGAGTTGTGGTCTCTCTACTGCAGGAGCTGGAGGAGGGTGTCAGCAGCCACCAGCTCAGCATGGCGGCCGTCAACCGCCTTGGAGATGCGATTGTGCAGAAACTGCCCCCCGAGGAAGGCTGCTTCCTGAAAGACAAGCTGGCGGGTGTGAACCAGCGCTGGAGTGCGATCCTGGCCCAAGTGAAGGCTCAGCAGCCCAGGTGAGGCAGCAGCTGTTGTTAGACGCCGAGAGTCAGTACATTTTGGGTAGAATCTAAAATACAATCCCATGAGTTCAAAGCCCTTTTGTCATCTGATCTTGGGACAGAAATGTTTGTAAGACTTCCACTGGCTGCATTTCTTATTCACTATTTCTTATCAATATTAATTTTCACTAGTACCTATCTGTAGTACATAGTGATTATATTCCTCATAGGGACTGGTCCATGTGCATAGCTGTTTGATTTTTTCATCTTATTTCCTCTCCCTCCACCCATCTCTGGGTCCCCTTCCTATTTGAAAGGCTGTATTCTCTCTCTCCTATATTTTATTTTGCTCTTTATTTATATTTTCAGTTTCTCTTGTCAGAGAAATTATATAATAGTTAAGCTTGTGTATCTGATTTATTTCACTCGACATTATGATCTCAAGGTGCATCCATTTTGCTAGAAATGGCTCAGGTTGATCTTTCTTTATAGCACATTGGTATTCCATTGTGTGCAAATAGCACATTTTCTTTATCCGTTCATCTGCTGATAGACATGTAGCCACATCCAGAAGTTGTGCTTCTGCAAACATGTATTTTCACTGTGTTTATAAAAGACTCACTTTCTTAGTCAGATACCATATAAATGACTTTTTTTTTATTACAATAGGATGATGATGGGGGTAAAACACACACTGGACCTCAAGTCTCCCCAAGTTTAAGGCCAGGCTTCCGCTCACTCATTTCCTGACTGTGCCTATGCCCAACTCCCCCCCACACCCCCTTGACGTTGCTCTTGGTGTCAAGGGCTGTGCTGCCCACTTCCATCTAGTTGCCTGTAAAACATGAAGCTCCTTACCTATATAGTATAATCAGTGTATCAGTATTTATTTTTATTCTGATTACATTAAAATGGTTCAGCTTTTGTTAGGTTGTCTTCAGGTTCGAAACATGTGTGACTCCCTGTGAATATAACATTCACCACTCATTCTACACATTATTAGTAGGGAATTTTGCCAATGTTCAATTACTTTCCTTGAACGATATTTACTGAGCCTTTTGTTTAGTACTGGACATTCACATGTCATTAAGATCTCATAACCTAAAAAGATACTGTTAAAAGGAAAAATGGCATTAGTTTGATTAAAGAGAATATTTTTAAGCAGATAGTGTGTAGCAGATGCTGATAGTCCTGATGTGCTGTGGAGTTTAGGTATTAAAAAGGAAGGAAGTGGTGTGTGTGATCCCAGAACTCTGGAACATGAGGCAAGTTGATTGTCAGGGGAGTGATCTTGGACAACATAGCAATTTAGCGAAACTCAGACTTAAAAAAGTAAAAGAGAAAAGGTGGTTGGTGGAAACTGGGGATACAAGTCAATGCCTAGACCCAAGGATATTAAAACTGTGTGCTTTTCAGGCATTAGTAAAAATTTTCCGTAAATCCTTTTTAGGGAGGGCCTTTGTGCTTGACACATTTCCCATCTCATTACAAATAGCTGAGAGAGAAGTCTGGTTCGGCTCGCAGTTTTAGACGGTTCAGTCTGTGACTGAGGGGCTCGGATTCTTTGGCCTCTGGTGGCATCGTGCTGGGAGTGTGAGGTGCTCAACCCCTCCCTCGTGTGGGGAAGCAAAGAAAGAAAAGTGTAAGAGGTTGGGGTCGGCTTGTCCCTTCAAAGGCCCAGGGACACTGCCCACTGGACCCCATTCATTTTTACCACCTTCCTGAAGTGTTGAACTGTGCCATATGTGTGCGTTTGTGTGGAGAGTCCTTCTTGCTTGTGATTATCTGACTCCTGGGCTTTCTTCATTAAAAGCACCCACTTATGGTGAGCAGGGTTTTAACAATAAATGCAGAAATTCCTCTAAAGATTCTTAAACAGATCTCTGTGATATGTGGTAATTATTGCTCCGGAAACTAGCACGGTTACTTTGTTATAGGTTTCACCCAAGTTTTGAAATTGTAATGAATGATAATCCTCTTCCCCAATACTTTATATTTTATCTAACCCAGTTTTTTTCCCCTACATTCATTATAGACTTCACTTCCGGCTTGTAGTCTACCTTAAATAGGATCACTGTGGAACTTTAAGAGCTTTTCTGAGTACGTTGTCAGTGTCACTAATAAGTATCACATGTTTTTGTAATGAGTGTCTGTAGCCAACTATTTGCACAGCTTAGCAACTTATGGTGCTATTTCTTAACGAACAGTTGTTATCTACTGTTTGAAAAGAATTCATAATTTGTTTTTACTCTTGAGGGTAACATTTATAATGTAGATTATATTTAGTTGGTTTGCAGATTAAAATGTTGGGTGACTCAAAAATGTCTTATTGAAATCACTTGATAATGTTAGTTCATTTCATGCATCTATTTTCAAAGTATTACATTAGTCATGATAATGAAACATTGGAAATTTAAATTCCAATCTCTTTCAGAAATCAAAAGTTCATACTAGAATTTTTCATGTTTCCAAACTTAAATGCTTTTCAATACAGAATGTTAGTAATGATATTCTTAATAATTTGAGTTGCGACATGCTTTACTTATTTTTAATCTTTTAGCAGTATTTTCTTCTGATGGATACTAGTAAACTAGTTATATAGCAGTATTCATTAGTTTTTTAAGTATTACAATACTCCCCTTCAAATATTATTGACTTTTAAATATGTACTAAGTTTTTTTTTTTTTTACATGTATTGCATCATTATGGTAATCCTTTCTTTTGTGATTAAAAAAAGAGGCCTGGCCATAAAAGTGTGAATTAGTGTTAGGGATGATACAGTACAATTCATTAAAATGTGCATTGTTTTTCAAGCAGCATCTAATTATAGCAGCTATAAAAGTCATGATGTCATTAAGCTCTTAGTGGTTTTGAAACCCTTTTAAAATATATATCATCGTATTTGTCATCTGAATTCTAATCATATTCTGCTCTTCTGACAGATGGTTTGTATTCTTTTAACTGTTATTCATATAACATTCTATAAGAGCTAATTAAGGCCATTCCATTTTTATGTTCATCTGACTATTTTCTTGTATCCTTTAAGAACTTTTGCCGTATTTTCCCTGGATCTTTTTTGTAAAGTTGGTGCCATATTCAAATATAACACTTATTTCAATGAACTAGTCAGATTTATATGTTTTAGTTTTCCTAATATTTGGAGAAATTTTCATTTTTCTGAACCTTACCTTGTTCTTTCTGTCCTGTGAATAAAGTGGAGGGATACTCGCCATCTATTGTGAATAATAAGGTACATAATGGTGCCCTTCTAGCTTCCTGTGGAACACAAAGAGACTTATGCATCTTCCTTTATTATTTCATATAAAGATGTATTTCCTGTTTTTTTAAAATTTCCATTTTATTATGTAGTATTATCTAACTTTAAAAAAAGTTTTTTGTATCAGGGGTTGGAGGTGTAGCTCAGTAATCGAGTACTTGCCTACTATGTGCAGGACCCTGGGTTCACTTTCTGGCACAGAAAAAAGCAAATAAAGCAAATATTACATTTAATTTCTAGATAATTTTTATGATGAGACAAGATAATAATCTTTAGTTTTGGTGTTTTAAAATTTATTTAGAAATTTCTTTTTGTCATCAATATGTGATATGTAGTCTGGCATAATGTGTATGTGCATCACTATGAACAGTCAAAAAAGTACATATTAAAATCAGTTAGGAATTATTTTAGGGGGAAGGAGTATTCAGGATACTCAAAGCAAATGTGCTTAGTTAACTCTTCTTGGTATTCTTCAATTGTGTGTTCTTTTAGGCTAAGAGGAGAAAGTAAGCAAGTGGCGGAATACAGGCGGAAGCTGGACGAGATGCTCTGCTGGTTCCCCAGGGCTGAGAAGGCCGTGCAGCAGAGGCTGAGCCCCGAGCGGGGGGAGAGCTCGCAGGGACTGAGAGTGAGTCCATCCACGCCGGCCACCCCTCGGCCAGGAGCATTACCCCTGATGGGGAGGCTGGGAGGACTGCAGAAGAAAAGGGAAAGCAACTCTGTGGTCTGTGGTCAGTGTGGTAAACTTGAAAGAGGAGTTGTTTTGATTTAGGAGCAGCTACAGTTTTGATCTTGCAGAGATAAAGCTTTATTCACATAAAAGGGACGAGCCATCTTTGTCTCTGTAGTAGAACAAAGGCTTTTAGGACATTTTAAGTGGACTTTGTCCTTTTTAGAAAATAATAAGGCTGCGAGGGATAGTTTTGTGCTTTTAGATTTGGAAGACAGTTACTGTAGGATCTATACAATTGAGTTTTGCGGTAGAACTCTTCAGCGACAGGCAGAGAACTCACCAGGGCTTACTTTAAATTGAGTATCAGGGTTGTATTCATTATAGTTGATTTGTAGCCAACAATAATTTATTGTTGTATTTGTGTTTAATATATAAAGATAGATACACAAAGATAGATATTCAAATATATATATTTTGTATCTAGAAGTATTTATATTTTTGTTAAGAATTTAAATACGTGTTGCAGACTGACTAATAAGCATGATGGATTCAGTTTTTTATTAACATGTTGTATCATGTATACATAAACATGTATAAACCTGTGCATGGGAAGGTGCTTATCAATTTGAGAAGTGATTTTTTAAGTAATATGATACAGGCATTTTGGGGAAGAAACTTTTAATAGTGATGAAAAATATTACAAAACAAACACTGGTTTTCCTTTCCAAAATCTGAATATATTTAATATTTTGTTTACTTAAAAATTTCAGCAGTTTTCTTGTACTGTATCTTTTGCAAGCAGGTTGGGAAGAGGTACACAGGGTCAGACAGTATACAAGTGTTCAAGCACAGTAGCAAGGTGGAGGAATGTTGTGTTAATAAATACAGTAAATATAGTCCTGTAATAGGATGCTGTTCAGATGGAGAAACAGTGAGTGTGCATTTGTGGACATGAGCACAGAAACGAACGTGAGCGTGTGTCCATTCTCCAGCAGGTATGACTTGTTAACATGGACATGTGCTTCCTGAAAGTTCCTTTTCCACGTAAGGTGTTAAAGTTGCACATGTATAGGAATGCTTCCTGAGAGATTTCGGATACACTTCTTGAACTTTGCTCTGTAAAACAACTGACTGTACTTGTCTTCTTATTCCTGTAGGACTTAAGACAAGAGATGGAAGTACAAGTGGAAAAACTCAAGTGGCTGAATGGAGCTGAACTGGAAATGCTTGCAGACAAGAGTCTGAGCTTACACGAAAGAGATAAACTTTCAGAAAGCTTGAGAACTGTAAATGCAACATGGAATAAGGTGGGCATGTGGAGTTACTTTAACACCTCTGTCACACCCACTGATTTTATGATAAAGAAGTGGGACTTTGTAACTGTTCTACTTTTTAATTCTATCCAGAGTTGGCACATTTTACTGAGGCTTGTGTTTACAGTATTTTCACCCGTCAGAGAAGCATATCCTTTCACACAGTACTCTTTACTTTACGTGGAATTCTTTAGGTTAGAGGATTGTAGTGACTATATATTAGAGTTAGGTAATCAAATGCCAGTAATTTTCTGAAATTAAAGGCTATAAAATAACTTCCTGATGTTGCACAAATATACTTATTTGCAGAGGTTTTATTCATTTCTAATTTTCAATAGACAATACTGATGTGACCACAAATATGACATGACCACAAATGTCTCACACCATTATTTTTTTACAGTGGAAATGGTTAGAGGTGGATGAAGTCAGATTTCTTTTTGCTTTGGCCCGGCACATGCAGAATCAGAGGAGGTGGTCTGCTGGATATATTTTTGACATAGTAGCATTTGTGTGGACTTCTTATAAAAGCCACATTTTCTTTTTGATCCTCAAAAGAGTAGCCATTGCCCTGCAAGTAATAAGGCACCTTACTGAACCAGCCTCATTGATGGAGGATTGTGCCTCCTCTCACATCTGCGTCTGCAGCCTGGACCCTTCTCTGTACTGTAGACTTACAAATAAACCCTCCTGCTCCACATTTCTGCTTGGATGTCTGATAGGCACCTCATACTGACATTCACAGTTGAAATCCTGCCTGCCACATCCTGCCTGATGTGCCTTGACCTCTGTTAATGAAAGTTATGTTCAAGTAACCCTTAGGTCAGAAGTCAGTCTTACTGTATGTATATATGATTTATATCTTTAAAAAGAAACAAACTCTCTCCAAGCCAAGAACAGTACCTCAGAATCACGATCCTCACCTTTGATCTACTTGATTGGCAATTTAGTGGATGACTAACAGGCCGTATAGAGTCGGGTGAATTCAGTGGGGTTCTGATGGTGGCTGTTGGGAGACCCCTGGTGTATTCTATATAATTCTTTCATCTTTTCTTGGGTTTGAAAACAATAAAAAAATTGATCACATCTACCTTCATTGCTTCTGACTTGCCTCTATCATCTTTTGTCTGTTTTTACTTCAAAAACCCACTCCCAGGCTTCCCAGGTTCTGTGTTCGCCTTTTCTCCTCTCAGGGCAGCAGTGGGTTGGTTAAAACATGATTCAGATCCATTAACTCCAGTAAATAAAGTCTGTAATGGTTTTCCATCTTACTTGGAATAAAAGCTGAAGAACATTCTGTGATTTACAAGGCCCCTTTCGGGTCTGGCTTCCTGTTATCTTTACCACTGTTTGCTCCTCTCTCCCTTATACTTCTTCCTGGACACGTCGGCCTATGTCACTGGCTGGACTCAGTTTGTCTGCACTCAGGCAGAGCACACACACTTATTTACCACTAAGGATTCTCTGAGTCCATTTGGGGATGTTATGTTAGAGGATTCCATTACCTCAATATTTCACATAGACCTTAATATTTATGGTTTTAATTGTGAATGTCTAAGACCAAGCAATGTTTATTGTGCAGAGAATCTTGAAACACTCTTTAGGAAACACTGGTGTGGGATATTTCATTGATTTCTTTTTTCATTATCTCAGTAAACCTTTATTCACATCCTGTACTAGGCATCATTTTAAGAGCTAGGAATATTGAAAAGAGTGTGGTGCTGCTGTCACCTAGAGAGCTTGTCATAGTGTGGAAAGCAGTTGTAGTATAGAAATATCATCGGAAGATACAGGCAGAACACTTCCCTGGCTCTGGGGGCTGAGCATGGAATGTTTGGGGCAGGGGAACACATCCGGATAACTCGAGGACGATGGTAAACATTGGTCAGGGGGAGAGTGGAGGGAAAGGCATCGCAGGGAGAGACAGAGGCAAGTGGAAAAGTCTGCTGGATACAGAAGGAGCACAGAGCACCTGGGTCCAGGGTGTAGTTCAGTACAGAGTGTGTGCTGGGAGGTGCTCTCAGAGTTCCAATCCTGAGGGTTCTCCCTGAACTTCTTTTTGAGAGTGGTTCACTGCTTGGAGGAGTAGTGGACAGATACTGATGTAATGTAAAGAGAAAAGTTAGTTTGAAAGATCACTGTAGCTACCCTGCCGAGATGAGTAGGGTAATCCCTCTGCTGGCTATAGGAAGACATATTAGAGTCTAGAAAAAAAATTGGATGAAGTAGATTTCAGGGAAAAAAGAGTTAGTGAAATCAGATTTGGACATCTCTGAATATCCAGTTGGCTTAGCCAAATTACAGATTTGTGGAAGTATTGGTTGGGAGTCTTCAGCCTTAGAAAGCCCCATAGGGTCTATGAGACCAGTGGAAACCCACACACAGAGGGAGTCCGGGATTAAGGGTAGAAGACCAAAAAACTAACCATAAAGTGAGTAATGGTATTTGATGGAAGGACAAAGGAAAATGAGATGGTGAAGGAAACTTAGAAAAACACAGTAGGAGAGGTGGGAGAAAATGAAGATCAAAGGATGTTGGTGGGATTCAAAGGAGGGGTATAGGGGTGGACACCATAACTCCTGCAGGGGCCACAGCAGCTGAGAGCTGGTCGGCATCTTAACAGAAATGTCAGTGGAGTAATGGCCCAAGCAAGATGGCAGCCGACGCTGAAGGAGGAGACAAGCTTAGCTGTTAAGGGGAAGAAAAGTGGCACGGCTGTCATGTTGCAAATACTTGTTGTTTGAAGGTTCATCACCTTTATTTATGCAATACTCTGTTTCTGTTCTACCTGCCACTATAGATCTGCAGAGAGGTACCCGGCACAGGGAAGGAAGCTGCCCAGGAGTCCTGCTCTGTTTCACAGACACGGATTGCTGGTAAGTTGCACTTTATTAAGTTTTCAAATCAATATGGCACAATGTATAATACAAACAGCATTGATAAATTAGGAAAATTAATTTACAAGCATCCGACAATGGTGGTTATTATTCTACTTTTAATGATTAGGGAAAAAACCCATCTTCTTTAAGCCCCAGACTTACTTGCCTGTGTGGTGCAGGTAGGCACCTACTCTTGTAATTGGTGAGACTTGCTTTTCTTTGGCTGAAAGGGGCTCTCAGAACCGGGTCCTGCTGAAGGCAGACAGAGGCCTTCAAGGGAGATCCAAGATGCTGTGTACACACACCCAGCTAGTCAGTTCATCCGGTGTAGCTTTGTGGTCCAGCTGTGCTTGGCCTGTGTGATTAGGTCCTGATCATGCCGGAGGTGAGGAGCTTTCTGTGTCCCTGGAAGCAGGTCAGAGATGAGGACTTTGGGGGAGAGCTCTCCATTTCAGGGAGGCTACACATTGCAAGTACTGCTCCCTTAGATGTTGAAAAAGAAAGCGCTGCTTCACTGTTTCACTGAACATTTTGACAAGTGACAAGATTATTTTTTTCTCTTTGTATTGAGATTATGGGTTTATTGAAGGACAAGTTTATGTTCTGTGTAATTTATATGCTCCAGTACTTTGCAAAAGTAATACTTTGGACCTGATAGGTTTTCTTGGTTAATATCCAAAACACTTGGACTAATACTTATGGCTTTGCAAATGTATACTCCATTCTTCTTGCATCAGGAAGGGATTGATGTATTTTATGAAACAGAAATTGGTTCTTTCACCTCTAACATCCTTTGCTCTAGCAAAGGAGCAGAGAAGTTCGAGGACCTATTTGGAAGCCCCCAAAAAAGCTAACAACCAAACTTCACTTTCTATTAGATAATGCAGTTTATTCTTTGCAAGATAGTCATCCCCGGGACTGGTGCGAGGCCTGAAGCTAATCTCAGCATGTCTCTGTCTTTCTACACAGTGTTTTAATTTAGCTTTTTCTTTTTTTTAAATGATAAAAAAAAAAATAAAATCAATCCATCATTTCACAGTGAAGTCCATTGGCATTTAGAACACTCACCTCTGTCTAGTGCTGAAATATTCCCATCACTGTGAAGCAAAATCTCTTCCCCGTTTCTCCTTGTTCCCTCCTGCTCCCAGTGCCTAGAAATCACAGTTGTACTTTCTCTGTGTGGATTCGGTCTGTTCTATACATTGCTCATAAAGGAATCATACAATGCTCCTTTCACTCAGTAATATTTTTGAAATTTGTTCATGTCTGCTTCTTGCTGGTCTTACTCCTTTCAAGGGTATGATTATCCAGCTCGGATGGGCATCAGAACTGACAGAGGATGCTAGAGCCCTTTCTCCTGAGTACGTCTTGCTACTGAGCTTTTAAATAATTACTCATTTAATTAAAAAAGCCTCTTTGTACATGGTTGTTATACACAAAGATTACATTAATTATGTGGAGCTGGTACATGTATGTAACGCATTTTAATTCCCCTCCCATCCATCCAGATCCCTTGTAACTCTTGGTCCCCTTCCCATTTACAAGAGCTCTTATTTTTTCTTAATTCTTTTTTTTTTAATCTTTATTGGTACATTAAATATACACATCATGATTGCACTCCATAATGGGGATTTGTACCAGTATAAGACACAACTTAATTCTCATTTTTTCCCATAGCCCTACCCACCCTACCACCCTCCCATATACATAAAATTTGTTTCCTTACTTTTTTGTTACAATCTCAACATTGTCCCCTTTCACCTTATTTTACATTGAGCATTTTCTATTTCACAATATATAACATACAATGCT
>PVIR01045286.1:0-10797 GCA_004026965.1 Petromus typicus
TGTGGGTCTCCACACCCAGTATTGTTATGTGGTTACCAGGGAATCGAACCCGGGCCCTTACGCTTGCAAGACAGTCGCTGGAACCACTGAGCTAACTCCCCGGCCCTAGTCTGTTTCTTTTGATTGGTGAATTGATGCCTTTAACATTGATAGTTATAACTGGTATTTATTGTCTTATCTCTGGCATGTTATTATCCTGTTGTTGGCTTCCTTTTTGTTTTCTCTTTTTTTGAGATAGAATCTCACTTTGTGGTTCAGGCTGGCCCTGAACTCACTGTATAGCCCATGCTATAATTGAACTCATAGCAATCCTCCTTCCTCTGCCTTCTTAGTGCTGGGATTACAAGCGTGAGCCACCACGCCTGGCATTGTAATGTGTGGTACTGGAGATCAAACTCAGGAAGTTGCACTTGCCAGGCAGACACCAGAACCACAGAACTAAATCCCTGGCCCTTTGGCTTCCTTCTTTCCCTTTCTGTTTAATTTCTTCCCTTCTCTGGTGACTTCATTTTGTTGGGGTTCATGGAATATTGTAATCCTTATTGTCTCTTTCTAGAATAGCCTTCAGAACACTTAAGAGTGGTGGTTTGATGGTCATGAATTTCTTCAGGTGTTGTCCTCAAAGTATCTTATCTGTCAAGTATCTTTATCTATCAGTTTTACAGAGTATACCAGTCTGAGTTGAAGGTTGTTTTCCTTTACAGTTTAAAAAACTTCAAGCTCTCCTTGACTTGAGAATTTGTGTTAAAAAAATAATATCACTGGTCATTCAAGAGATGCAGATGAAAACAACTCTGAGATTTCATCTCGTTCCACAAAGAATGGCTGCTATCTCAGAATTAGCCAGGAATTAGCAAAATGTTGGCGAGGTTGTGGAGAAAAAAGCAGCCCAAACTAGGATTAGAAGTTCCATTTGACCCTGCCATTGCTCTGCTAGGTATATACACAAAAGAATTAAAAGATTCATATCACCACTGTGATATGAATGACATATGTGCACCCATGTTTATAAGAGCTCAGTTTGTGATAGCTAAATCTTGGAAACAACCAAAATATCCATCAAGTGGAGACTGGATAAAGAAGATGTGGTTCTTTTATAGAATGGACTATTACTTTTCCATAAAAGATAAGATTGAGTCATTTATACTGAAATTAATGTACCTTTAGGGAATCCTCATAAGTGAAATAAATACGTCACAGATGTGTAAATATTGTATTTTTTCTCTGGTATGAGAAAATGAAGATATAAATGAATTCTAGAATATATAGTAGATATTGTGAAATAGAAAATATTTAAAAGGAAATAGGATGTAGGGATAAATAATGAGGGGGAAAAATAATGTGATGGTAATAAAAAAAAGGAAACAAAGCTTATGTGTATAGGGGGTGAGTTGTAGGTTTGGTGGGGAATGGGGAAAAATGAGAATTAAGTTGTGTCATATACTGGTACAAATTCTTAATGTTGAATGTGATCGTGATGTGTATATATAATGTACCAATAAATATTAGAATTTAAAAAATGTCTGGGGCCGGGAATTTAGCTCAGTGGTTCCAGCACCTGTCTTGCAAAAGAGCCCCGGGTTCGATCTCCATTAACCACATACAATAGTGGGCATGGAGACTCACGCCCAGCAGCAGTCAGTACCACATACCACAGTGCTGGGCGTGGTGGCTCACGCCTGGAATCCCAGCACTTGAGAGGCAGAGGCAGGAGGATTGCTGTGATGTGAGTCTGAGGCTGAGCTCCGGGCCAGCCTGAACTACAAAGTGAGACCCTGTCTCAAAAAAAAAAAAAAAAGTCTGATGGGCTTTTCTTTATAGATGATTTGTTTCTTCCTCTAATATCTCTTAATATTCTGTCCTTGTGTTGAATTTCTGAAATATTGACTATTATATGCCTTGGGAAGTTTTTTTGATCATGATTAATTAGAGTCCTGTATGCCTCACTTATCTGTGTGTCAAATTCTTTTTGTTTGTCTTGAAGTTTTCCTCTGTTACTTCAGAGAACACTTTTTTAATGTCATTTGTGGTTATCTCCTGCTTTCTATTGACTCCAATCAATCTTATGTTATTTTTCTTTACATCCTGTGAATGCTGCTGGATTGGTTTCCCATGATTCCTTACTGTTTTTAAGAAATCTCTTCATGATTGCTAACCACGATCCTGTCTTCTAATTTGATATTCTGTCCTCACATTGGTCATTCTGCTGCACATACTTTCAGTGGAGTTTTTAAATCTTCTGGGTATCTGTTTGAATCTGGTTTGTGGATTCCATTTCTTTCCCATGCTGGGCATTCATGGTTTCCATCATGTTCCTGAACTCTTCTGTCTATTCTGTATCTGCATCTGCTCTAGTGTCACTAAACATGTCTTTCATTCTGATCACTGTCTTTGTAGTTATCTGGGAAACTATTTCTGCTTTGATTTTTTTTCTGCAGCTTTATTCATCTCCTTTTTACTCCTGTTAACACTTCAAAGAGTCCATGTTGGTGGTTTTTGTATTGTTTTATTTCACTACTCCCAGGGTTTGCCTTTGGTGAGCTGAAAGCCTGGGGAGTTTGCAGCTTGTTTAAGTGTCTTCTCATTTTCTATTCTTTAAGTTTGATTCTTTTGTTGATGTTTGTAAATTGCTTATGGCGAGTAGCTTTATTGCCAGTATGCAGAACCTTAAGAAATGACTGCTTCCCACAAGCATCTTCCAGTGTAGCTAACTTTTGGGTTTTCAGTCTGTTGCATTTTCCTACCTCTTTAATTTATTGGGGATGAGAAGTTTCTGCCTACTTGACCTATAGGGCTTTTGTTTGTTTTAAAGACCCCCGGGCAGTTGCAGTCTTGGTATACAGGAGGAATGACTAATTAGCACAGTTGTCTCACCTTGACTAAAGTAGTACAATCAGCAGTAACAATAGTAATGATTACTGCCAAGAAAATGACAAATTGTAGCCCTTAATATGATAATTTTACCATCAGTGGAGAAGATTTAAAAGGGGTGAGGGGGTAAAAGAGAGAAGCAGCAGCAGCAGAAGAGAGCAGAAGCAAGGCTGGAGGACAGACTAGGAAACTGGTGAAGAAGCCAGGAGGGAAAAAGGAAAAATTTAAAAAGAAAAAAAGAACAACAGAACAATAACAATAAAAACTAGAAACTATGTTCACAAGATCAAGAAAGAACAAAACAAGAACTAGAAAGGAGGAAAAGGCAAGAAAAAAGATACTAAAAGAAAAAATCAAAAACGTTCAATTCAAGGCATGTCTCTGTGGTCCCTGCTAGGCAGTGTGGGCAGAGTCCAGAGCCAAATTAATTAATCCCAGCAAGCTAGCCGCAGCTTCAGGGTGGGGTAGTGAAGGATCCTAGCCAGTCTGCCCTTTAGTTCCTCTGAAGTTCCGGTCAACTTCTGACTATGCAGCTAAAACTGGATTTTTTGACCTACAACAGTCTATTTCCAAGTCATTTTTCTTTTCTCCTTTTTGTTTTGTTTTTTAAGTTACATGCTTTTAAATACCCATAATTGTATCAATAATAAGGTAATTCATGAGATACTTTGTCTTTGATTTATAGATCTTTCAGCAAAGATCCTTTTTATAAATTAGCAATTCAGTTAGTTGTGTTTAATAAATTTGTAAGTACTCACAAATCCTCCATACATTTGTTGTATGTTTTACATATTTATACTCTTGTCTCTCTTTTTTAAAATTTTTTGATACCAGGAATCAAACTCAGGGCCTGTGTGTACCATGTCTAGCCCTATGCTCTGTCTCTTAATGAGATTCTAATGTAAACTTTTGAATTTCAAGGATTTCAAACTAGGCAAATAGGTGAATGTTCCTTCAGCAAAGTTTTTCTTTTTTTAAAGCCTGTACTTTTAGCAACATTATTTTACTTTAAAAAATATACTTCCATGTTCTTTGTAGTGTTGTGTAAAAGACTGTATGATATTTGAGGGATTTACAAGCTAGGTTTACAATGGCTGCCTGAAAAAAGGGCAAACTGCACACTGGAGAGCCAGAAGGTCCGGTCAAAAGTCAAAGGCTGGGAACTCACTGCAGAGTCTTGTGTGAGTTCAGATCAGGAAGCCAAAGTGCTAGAAGGCTAAAGAATCTGCGCTGGAAGTCTGGAAATAGACATTCAAAGCCAATGGCCAAGACTAGAACTCTTCCAGAGAAGCAGAGATGAGTCTATTTTTTCTTTCTTTTTACTCCATTGAGGCTATAAGCGTGCCGGTAGTTGTTGCTGCACCCAGGTTAAGTCTTCCCTTTTTACTAGATCAGTCCTCTAGACATACCCAGAACTGTGCTCACCCAGTCAGGTAGGTGTTTCTTATTAAAGCTGACACAACAGCTGTCACAGTCCACCCTTTCTCAACTTCACAACCAGGCACATTTCCTTAAACCACACTCAGTCTCCAGATACAACAGCAATTTCATAATTAGGCCTAATATGATAAAGCTGTCCTGCATACCAATGATCATTCACTAATCCGTACTCAGGCTAGAAGGCAATGTTTTTCTTCTGGTAATGCTTACTCCTAATACTTTATAACTTAAACATTGTGATAATAGGTTTAACTATACTTAAAAACTAATATTAAGTCTGTTGACATTATGTTACAAAGAAAGAAAATAAATAGTCCTGCTTGATAAAGGTGTATATGTGCATTAGCATATTAAGAGTATAGCGGATAACAATTACAGTTAGAATCCTCATATCTAACTAATCACGTGGTTATAGGTAGTATTTATAATTACTGTATTCTACCACCCCTTTCGTATTCTGTAGACCTTCAGCAAGTGCCTTAGAAGGTTTTTGTTCTTTATTTGGCAGGGTAACCTATACCTTCATTATTAAAGTTTCTGGGCCATTTGTCCTTTAGTCTAGATTGGATTGTTGTAGTTTCTATAGACGTTAATAACAGAGCATGGCAGTACTAGGAGGCACCCTAAGCGATATCCTACACTCCAAATATATTTTTCCTTTCCCCTATTATGGAGTAATAGTCCACTTTCCCCTAATCCCTGCCTATACCCTGACTCTTTACTCAGAGGCACAAGGAGCCCAAATGATCAGGGGAAAGTCTTAGTTTTTTGTTTAGTGGAATCATTATTGTGCTTCCTGCTGCAAGCTTTGTGGTACCAGAAGTGGAACTGTAGTTTGATGGGCGGCTTTTCATATTCTAAATAAGTGAAAAGCGAGGGGGCATTTAAAACTTTAAAATACTAAATGTTTACTATTTATAGCCAATACTTTCAAATTCTATGAAATCCTTAGGGAATAATTTATGATGGTAATTTTTTTAACCTGAAAGAACATAATTTAGTATGGCTTAATTATATTAATTGTAATTATGTATATAGAACTCTTATTATACATATCTTTCCCTGCTATACTTTAGAGTTTAATTTATTTCCACATGATTTTTAATTTAGATTTATAAGAAAGTTTAGCATACTGTTTTGCTAATTTATTACCAATAACATAAGCAGTACACTTTTTATTCTTTGTATGTCTTCCTGAGATTAACAGATGGCAACTGCTACTAAATTAAAATAGAATGCGTAGAATATTAAGTGAAGTTTAGTGGATAATTCTTTGTTTCTTAATTTTCTGGTTTATTTTGAATGCAAATTGCTTCTTTTTTTCAAGATATTTCTTTTATGTACTAAATTTCCTTTTGGGTTGGGTATTTTAACATAAGCAGCTAACTTTATTATAGCAGTTTTAATCTCTGGAAGTATCATAGTTTAAAAGGGGCCTAAAATGATAATGGTGTATATTTTTACAAAATTTCCTTCTTCAGGTTCTCTTCAACTTGGCCAGTCAATATTCAGCTAATGAAATGTATGCTGAAGCACTAAACACATATCAAGTTATAGTAAAGAATAAAATGTTTAGTAATTCAGGTAGGTGTATATAATCAGTTTTTCTGCTAAAAACAGTTCTTTCATGCTGTTATTTATAACTCCTTACTTTATATTTCCTTATAATGAGATAACCTATGCTCTAAACACATTTGTATGTATGATAAATGTGTTTTATTTAAAGATACTATGTATATGAAAATCCATACAGATACAAACACAAGTGAAAACATAACAAGTGATGTCAAGTATGCTAACTAAGGGTAAACAGAAAATGTGTGTTGTCATTATAAGTAGGAATGATCCAAGGCAGCACCATAAGCCACTTTTTCTCTTATACAAATTACCCCCAATAGACTAGAGTTTGTATATAGCATCTATATTTATAATTTTTGATAATAATATTTTAGTTTATTAGAATATCATTTCATCTAATATAAAAATGGATGTGGTATTATTAAGTCTAAGTTTTAAATGTCACATATTTTTAAGTCTCATTTTTTAGCAGGATACACTTCCAATTTTATGAGGTAAATCAGTTGTTTCTGGCCATATATTCTGAAATCTCCCTATCTTAAGTTCCATTTCTTCATAGAGGAGTAAATATATGACAGTAGAACTGTCTAAAAAAATTTTAATTAATATATGAACCTTTGTTATCTGAAGAAAGCTTTAAAGAATATGAATTATTAAAGTCATCAAAGATATCATAGAAAATGTGCAAAAATAAAAATATTACACATTCTTTTTTTATTTAGGAAGATTGAAAGTAAATATGGGAAACATTTACTTAAAGCAAAGAAATTATTCCAAAGCCATTAAATTCTACCGAATGGCCTTAGATCAAATCTCAAGTGCCCATAAAGAAATAAGGTAAGTATATACTGTAGTTTGTAAAATTTAAGGGTTATTTTCAGAGCTGGGGATTTAGCCCAGAGGTTCTGGCTCCTGTCTTGCAAGCGCAAGGACCTGGGTTGGATCCCCGGTAAGCACATACAATACTGGGTGAGGAGGTTGAACATTTTGAAATGTCTATACTGTCTATGAGAGGCATTAGATTTACTTATATGTGTAATATTTGGTTCTGTTCCCTGTGACTGTTTACACATATTTGTATAATGTCGAATTAAAAGTTAAAGGCAGAGTCTGATCAAAAGAAATAAAACTAAAACAGGCGTGGTGGCTCATGCCTGTAACCCCAGTACTCGGGAGGCAGAGGCAGGAGAATTTCTGGGAGTTCAAAGCTAATCTGGACTACATCATGAGTTCAGGGTCAGCCTGAACTGCAAAGTGAGACCCTGTCTCAAAAAGAAAACAACAACAACAAAAAAACTATCTAGGAATTAATCCTTCAAGCCATTAATACAAGACATAACTTAATGCCAACAAAATATCACAATATGAGTGCTACATAATATATCAGACTAGAATACATGATTAGAAATTAAAATGACTTTACTTGAGAGTGAAATAACCAAAGGAATTACTTAGAAGTTTTAGAAGAGGGAGAAGATACAGTATTTTTTCCTCCTCCCATACTTAGGAACGTAGACAGTATATTTACTACTTACAGTTTTCCTTAGGCATCAGGGATATTTCTTCTGTGACAGTTAATTTGTTTGTAAATGCTACTTTTCATTATCATTTATTTTTAAATTTTGCATGATAGCTCAGTATCTTTGGTAATAAATATCTAGCTTACAGGACACAGTACTCCAAAGTCCTTTCAAACTTGAGACCAAGAATTTGAGCATTTTAGAAAAAGATGATACTATTAGGTGGCATATGTTACTTAATAGTCAATAATTAAGATAGTGGTGTTATAGTAATGCAGTTGAGGGAATAATTATTGAGAACAAGAATGATTCTATGGCTAAAAAAGACTTTTGAAGGTGAACTAAAAATAGATTCCTTAAATTAGAAAAGAGATAAAATTTCAGACAAAAGGAACTCCATAACATGAGTAAGAAAAATAAGCCTTCACAATCTTATCAATGAATTACAAATAATCTAGTTGATATGTGATTATATTGAGGAGTAGCGGGAATAAGGTGGGATCATATCTACTGGAAAGGCTCTACTCAAAAAGAGTAGATGAGGATGTGGATAAATCAGAACCTCATACACTAGGTATGTAAAATGGTACAGTTACTTCGGAAAATAGGCAGTTTCTTATAAGTTAAAAACATATAATACAATAATGTATTAATAAATATATAATATATAAATGTTCATATACAAATAATATATAAATATATAATAATTAATTAATAATATAAATATAATTTTAGTGAAATTATTAAAATTCATATATAAAATATGTTTAATAATCATTAACTATATAAATGTGTATTTATACATATTTATATAAATAAATATATAATATATAATATATATTAAATATATATATTTACCATATGACCACCAATTTTATTCCTAGGTATATACCCAGGAAAAATGAAAAAAAAACTTGTATGCAAATGTTCATAATGATATTAATCATAATAGCCACAAAGTGGAAATAATCTAAATATCTATCAGGTAGACAATGGATAAATAAAATATGACATCCATACTGTAGAATACTGTACTATTTGCTACTGAAGTACTGATGCTTGAGATCATATGGAGGAATCTCAGAACGATTATGCTAAATGAATGAACCCTAACATAATATTGCATGTTGTTTTATTTCATTTATATACAATATCTAGAAAAGGTAGAGACAGAAGTTAGATAAATAGATATATAATAAGTTTTGATGTAATAGGAGGGGATGAATTTAGGGGGCAAGAAGGCTTTCTTGGGATAATAATCATTGAATTGTACATTCAAAACAAGTGCATTTTCCTGTTTTGTTTTTGTTTTGTACCAGGGGTCAAACTCATGACTTTGTGCTTGTGAGGCAGGCTCTAAAACCACTGAGCTAAATCCCTGACCCAAAACAAGTGAATTTTATGATGTATACATTATACTACAATAAAGGCTTGAAACATAAAGAACTAAAGAATAAAAGGGTACTATTTGTGGAATACCTTGAATTCATACTAAAAAATTCCCTTCTCAGACTAATTCATGTTTATTTTTATTTAGGATTAAAATAATGCAGAACATTGGAATTACATTTATTAAAACTGGTCAATATTCAGATGCCATTAATTCATTTGAACACATAATGAGTGTGGCACCAAATCTAAGGGCAGGCTTCAACCTAATTCTTAGTTATTTTGCTATTGGAGACCAAGAAAAAATGAAGAAGGCATTTCAAAAATTGATTGCTGTTCCATTAGAAATTGATGATGACGATAAATATATTTCACCAAGTGTAAGTACAAAAAAGGCTGTTACATAGTCATTGCCTTTTTATGGATGTTTCTTTCTTTGTAGAAATGAGAGTGGTAATAAGTGACCTTTTAGTTTTCTTCTGGTAATGGGTATTGAACTCACATTCTTTGCACTGAGTTATATTCCCACCTCCTCCTTTAAAAAAAAAATTTTTTTTGAGGCAGGGTGTCATTAAGTTACTGATTCTCTAAGGCGAGGCTATAACTTGTGATTCTCTTGCCTCAGCTACCCAAAGTGCTGTGAGTGCAGGCATATGCCACTATTCCTATTTTAGATGATTTCTTGAGTTCTCAAGAGGGTTATGTGACTCATTGATGGTATATTTCACATATTATTTAAGTTAGGTTGGGAGTGCCACTGTCTTGAAGTGGATTTAGAGATTACAGTTAAAACAGTGCAAAATTTTGGTCAAACATTTAAAAAAGAATTATTAAAAATAAAAGTTACATGTCATTTACTAAGAGCAACATCTTGACCATAGAACTACACAGTCCTTTTTAAAAGGGTTTTGTTTGTTTTTTGTTTTGTTTTGTTTTGTTTTGTTTTTTGTACCAGGTATCAAACTCAGGTTCTTTCTTTTCATAGTTTATTCTCATAAACTACCTTCTGAGTTGTGAGAATTAAATGAGCTAGTTCATGTAAAATGTTCAAAGTAGCACTTAGAACATAGTAAGTAATAGACAAATATTAATTATTACTTTAAAATTGAGAAAACACATGTTATGAAAAATTATCTTTTTTTTTAGGTTTTTTTTGTTTTTTTGAGACAGGGTCTCGCTTTGTGGTTCAGGCTGGCCCTGAATTCAGCCTCCAACTCACATCACAGCAATCCTCCTGCCTCTGCCTCTCGAGTGCTGGGATTACAGGCGTGAGCCACCACGCCCGGCACTGTGGTATGTGGTACTGGTTGCTGCTGGAGTGAGTCTCCACACCCAGTATGGTATGTGGTTACCGGGGAATCAAACCCGGGCCCTTGGGCTTGCAAGACAGGCGCCGGAACCACTGAGCTAATTCCCCGGCCCCTGAAAAATTATCTTATTTGGGATGCTACTGAAGTACTGATGCTTGAGATCATATGGAGGAATATTATATAATATATATTATATCCTATAATATATAGGAATTATTATATATCTATTTATCTAACTTCTGTCTCTACCTTTTCTAGATATTGTATATAAATGAAATAAAACAACATGCAATATTATGTTAGGGTTCATTCATTTAGCATAATCGTTCTGAGATTCCTCCATATGATCTCAAGCATCAGTACTTCAGTAGTATCTTATTATCAAGGATTGAACTTAGGGCCTTGTGTAGAGCAGATAAGAGCTCATCCCACCCTTCTTTGTACTCCCCCCTCTCTCTCTGTTTTTCTCCGTGGTACCAAGGATCAAACTCAGGACCTTGTGCTTCCAAGGCAGCCGCCACAACCACTGGCCCAATTCTTTTTTAAATCCTGGCCCAATTCTTTTTTTTTTTTTTTTTAGACCAGCTATTACTATATTGTCTAGACTGGACTTGAACTCATAATCTTCCTGTTTTGGCCTCCTAAATCTCTAGGATTTAGATGTATACCACCATGCCCAGCTTCTATCT
>PVIR01045287.1:0-10838 GCA_004026965.1 Petromus typicus
TAAATTTATAGGTTGGTTAGCTTTGAAGTGATTCAACAAAGCAAGAATGTTTCTTCTTTAACATTATCTTAGTTTACCACCTGTTCCTGAGAATGGGAGGGTTTTTAACAAGAACTAGGTCTTGTTGACCTTAGTGACCAGGCCTGTTATCTCCTCCTTCTTAGGCCTTGTGGTCTTTGTTCTGTAACTCTGCATTTTTGACTTTTAGATCTTACACATGCTCCAGGCTTTAGTCTCCAGTACTGCAAAACAAAAACAAAAACACAAAATGCATGTGAAGGACTTCTGTAGTTCAGTAATCATCACTAATAGCTTGACTCTCATCTCAGGATACTCCTTAGTTTTCTTTCTAAACTTTTCTATTACAACCAATCTCCACCTGGGCTCCTTTAATTATAATGGCATTATTATGATTTTTCTAAATGTTCTACACTCTGCATATCAATGTTTTAAATCATCCTACTCTTTTGATTGGAATCTCTTCATTTCAAACTCTACTTGTCTGAAGTCTACTGTTCTTTCAAAGCTTAGTCCTAAACTCTATCTGCTCCATAGAATTGTTTGGCTTTCTCTTCATCTAGCAATGATTATTATGTTCTATGCTTCAAAAACATTATATGTACATTTCTTATAATCCATGCCACTTTTTTTTAGTGGTTATCTCTATTCATGGCTTACTTTCTTTTCTACACTGTAAGCATGACATGGGCTGTGTGCGTCATTTTTGACCCAGCGATATCTACTCTGTCACATTACAAAGAAAATGTATCCAAAAAACATTTGTTGAATTAATGGATTATGACTAAGCATCTATAATCCATGCCCAGCTAAATCTAAAGAACTATTTTGCTGTTCTTATGATTGCACTCTCAAAAGGCAGATGCTAGGTCCTTTAAAAACTGAGAAAAGAATAGTGTTTTGTCTCATTCTTGGGAATGGTCACAATTGACATTAGTGGCTAGAAACCAGGACTGCCAAATATTCTTAAACACTCTGAACTGTCCTTTACCCACTGTGAGAAATGACTATGGGGTTAAATTTTAGTACATGGTAGTCATATTGTTATTTTTTTCCCTCGTTTTTATAAAAAAATCACATTAAGATTTGATAAAGAATATGAGACACCTCGGTTAGTAATTGACAAGACAAGCTTGAAGTCAGTGATAGTTGTTATTTTCACTTGGCTCTTTGAAAAATGAATATAACAAAACAAATAGTCCAGAAAAAGAATTATATTCGAACATATAGAACTTCTTTTCATTACTCTCTAGATAATATAGTATAGCAAATGTTTACAGATTATTTGAATTGTAGTAGTCATTATAAGTAACCTAAAGATGATTTAAAGTATATTGGAATATGTATGTAGGTGATATGCAAATACCTCACCATTTTACATAAAAGAATTAAACAACTCTGGATTTTGATGGCTCAGGAGAGGAGAGTGTATGCCGTGGAACCTATTTAACTTCCTTGGGAACAGAGACTACTGTATTATCATTATTATTGCTATTGCTCTTAGTAGTACTACTTGCAGATATTCAGAGTAAGATTATATTGAACTTAAAGTTAACTAAAAGCCATGGGACTTTTTGTTCAAAGATATAAACTAGTTTCTTTGTTATCTTATATCTGTGAATAAAATAAACTCAGTCATTGATGTATTTTGGCTCTTTTGATGGGAAATTCTAAGGTGAACCAGACTGAATGCCTGTGGCCTTTATGCAGCATACTGAGAAAAAATTATGAAGGTGAAGAGATAACAATTTGATTTTAGCTTTTGCATTAAAGTAGATCTGGCACTGTGTTGCTTTATACAGTTCTGGAGGTGCCTTCACCGTCAGCATTTTTTTTTTTTCTGGCTAAAAAAGTGGATGGAGGCAAAGATTTACTTAGGGCACTAAGTTGTACTCTTGCTTTTGTTGTTGTTGTTTTATACTATTCAGTGACATAGTGAGACTTAAGGCGTTATTCACCTTTGAGTTTAGAATGAAGTTTTTCCTTGTTTTCATGATAATTGTTACCCAGAGTGGCTTATAAAGCATTTTCAAATTTGTGTACTAGTTAATTTATTTTGGACAACAGTTCCATGGAGTATAGATTATTATTTGTTCTAACAATTATTTGTTGTTATTACTAACAATAAAATGGATCACATTTGTGACTTACACAGATAGTAAATAGTATCTCTAAGATTTACTTCTGGGTTTTCTAGAGATCTGGTTGTTGGGGAGAATAATAAAAGAAGAAATCAAAAGAAAACATCTGCTTTACTGACCATTTTCTCTGTGTCAGGCATAGTGCTAGACCTTTTAAATCATCACATTATTACCTAAGTGAAAAGAACAGCAACTGAGAAAAATAAAGTTTTAAAATTGAGCAAGCATTAAACTCTGTATGAGATGCCTGTCAATATTTGTTTGTTTAAACAAACTGAATCCTTCCATATTTTAAAGGTTAAATCCTCAGTCTTCTCACAAACAGAAGAGTAAGTTAGGGCTTTAAGTCAAAGATGTTTGGGAATGAATTTTCTTGCACACCTTTATCTTTTTTGTTAGGACTTGGAAAAGTTACAGTACACTCTATCCTGGTGATTGCACATTTTCTTTTTTAAAATTTCAAATTATGGAGATTTTTGGAGAAAAGACTCATTGTAGACTAAATTTACTCACCAGTTATTTTCAGCAACTCAAAATATTTACAAGTTAGAATCTAAATAAATAGTTCAATATATTTGATTAAAGTGTAAGTGAAGAAAACTTTTAAATAAGTTATTTTTACTCAATATTAAAATTTTTACAGATTCCTTTTGTGAATGAGCAGTCTTCATACTTTTATCCAATTTGTTTATATATTTCAAAGATTTAAAATTTAACTTGTGTAAATAAGTTTTCCTCTATTTTATCATAAGCATTAATATTTCATATTTGATAGCTTTTGAAATAATGTAATTTTAGTTTTATTCATTTATATAATTTGTATATGCTTTAGTTTTTACTGTATTTTAAAAAATTAAATTGAAGGGAAAGTATATATGTTATTAGTAGATGTCATGGTATGGATATTCTACAAGCAAGTTATAGAAATCTCTTTGAAACTTGTACAACAGGCATATGTTTATTATTCAAAGCTTTCATGAAAAAAATAGATTTTTCAACTTCTGAGGTTGTATTGGTGAACATAATTTAAAATAAAACCTGCAAAAAGTAAGAGAGATTAAATAAATATTCATGAAAATGCCCTCTTTTGGAGATAGGGTCATTTGAACAGTCTATTCCATTAAAAATCACTTTATTTCACTTAAATTGGTTACCTTGCAGGGAAGGAAGACACAAGAATACTAAGGAATTGATTCTGAAATCTAGACTAAAGAAATAATGCTTTAAAGCTCTCCAGTAACCACATAAAAAATACCATAAAATTCTAGAACTGATTAGTTATTTTAACCAATATCGTCAGAGAAATACAAAATACTCATTTAATGGCTATGTTGAAGTTTTATGAGAATTGGTATTTATGTTAATTTAAAAATACTGATAAACTACAAATTGATTTGGACTCCTGTAGCATTTGGAGTGATCAAAAGTGAGAAATTGTCTAAACATACTAACTATTACTTATCATTATTCACAGTCAGAAAAAGACAGGATAGACTATGAAATCATTAGCACTGTTTGATTTTTATTTCTGAAAATCACTAGAAAGTGAATTAAATGATCTTTAATCAGAAGAAAATAAAGGTGAAACTTTGATCTTTTAAAATAAAATATTGATAAGCAATCTTAGTCATCTACAGTCATGATGATGTTTGGGAATTCAGTCTAAACCATTTATAATTATGACACAGATAGCTTCTCAGACCTTTGTCTTTCTGCACAGTTTGGTCTTTCTCTTTTTATATGTGTCCAACTGCTAGTATCACTGTCCACTTGTTATCCTTGGAAGCTATTGAAAGAATAATAGAGATGGTGACAAGTTAAATGTGTCTGTTAAAGACCTGAAATAGTAACATCACCAGATAATTTGTTAAAAATGCTAATTCACCCAATCTTTTACCTATTAAATGAGAATTGCTGGTTAGTACATTTGCACAGTGTACAGAACCTGAGAAACATTGCACTAGGGGATTACATAGTTACTTCAGAACCTGTTTTGGTACCATATACCTTTCTATTACTGACCAAGCCATTTTTGATCATCTTGAGTTAGAAATGCGGTATGTGTTAAAGTTTATGTCTCCTTAAAGCTTCATTTGCTCATATTTGGGGCTGTGGGAGGTGACTGAGTTATGCGGGCATGATATGTGTAAGTAAATTAGTCCACTGTTGAGCTAATAGGTAAATGTGATTTGGGTACTGAAGCCTGGTTGAAAGAGACAGGTGACTTGGATGGTTATATTTCCTTTGAAGCTTCTCTCTGCTTCCTGCTGCTATATCATGAGTTCTTTCTCCTCTGCCATGCCCCTCTGCCATACTTCCAGGCCTATCACCAGACAAATATGGACTGAAACCTCTACAAACTGTGAAGCATGATAAACCTTTCATCCTTTAAATTTTGGATGCTGGACATTGTGTCCCTGCAATGAAGAAAGTAATTAAAGGAAGCAGTTATAGAATACTATGTGCAGAACTTGGTTGAAAATTCTAATCAGAGCTCAGAAGACTGGAATGCTAATAAAATGTGGTCAGTAAATACCAGACTTGAGAGGTTTCAGTTGGGAACAAGGACTCTGTTGGCATTTGGACTCCAGGCCATGTGTGTTATGCTCTGGCAGAAAATTTATACCTGTGCAGAAGTTTTTCAGTAGACTGATATTAAGCATGGTAGACTAATTAATTTGGCTGATGATATATCAAGGCAGATGAATATTCAGGCTGTGGATTAGGTACTATTGGTGGGGTAACTCACCAATGTAGAATGTAGATTCTCAGCTCTACATTGAGAATCAAGAGCAAAAAGCCTGGAACAATAATTTTAGAAGTTTTGAAGTTTGGCCAGAAAGGAAATTCTTCTAAAGTTGAAGTCTGTAATTTTAGAGCAGAGGAGACCTTGTTTGCCCAAAAGATTAGCATTAAAAAGAAGCAAGGTACTTTACAAGAGAACACTAGAAAGGTTGTCTTGAGGGTGTGGGAGGAACCAGTAAAGTCCAACCTTTGGATGACTTAGAATCAGAGGTGAAAGACTCTGCTTTCAAAGAAAGCCTGGGAGTGCACTCTGTGCTCTAGAATGGCAGCAGCCTGGGACATTGATTCCGCAGGATTCACTTTACTGTGTTCAGCCATCCAGACACTCAGAGTTGCACTCTGTGCAACTGCTAGCAAGATTCATGTGGACTCAGCCACTGACAGACCTGAGTTTCACCCATGGTGTGCTGGTTTTATGTGTGTGCAGAACTCAAGAGTCATAAACTTGGTAAGAATCCATGGCCAGGGAGGCTAAGAAGTGTGTGAAGGCTATGAATATAAAGCCAAAAGTGCAGTGTCCATAGTGGAGAAGCCAGAAATGTGGAATGTTTGAGAAAAGCTACAAACCATGAGTAAAGTCAATCTCAGAGAAGAAGAGTGGGGCCGTGAGAGCTACAACCACCAGTAAGCGGTGTCACAGGTCACACAACTGCTCAAGCTCTTTGGACTTCACTTCTCACCACAGCTTGCCCTAGTTACTGGACGTAGAAATCTGTCCTATTGGATTAGTTTTTTCTTTGGTCCCATTCCTTGCTCTTTTTTCCTTTGGGCATGATAATTTTAACTTTGCATCTTTGTATATCAGCAGTATTTAACTTTCTTTTCATTTTAAAGGGGCTCACAGCAAAAAGTTTGCCTTAAATCTCAGAGGAGACTGGAGTTGGGCTTTTCAGCAAGGCTGAAACTTATTTGAACTTGGGCAATTCTGAGAGTTGGATTAACCATATTTTGCACAAAGGGATTGGTGTGAGTCTTTTGGGGGCCACAGGTGGAATGTTACATTTTATATCTTGATGGTCCCCTGAAGCCCCTGGATCAGGGGCAAGGCAGTTATCAGTAAATATGTCCATTGATGACTTTATAGCTAAATGTGATTTGTGAGTTGAATCCTGGTTGGAGGAGACATGGCCTGAAAGGGTATATCATTTTCTTTCTACCCTTGATCACTCTCTGCTTCTTTCAACCACACCATATCCTCTTTCTCCTCTGTTAAGCTTGTCTTGTTTAAGAGCTGACCAACTATGGTCTGCAACTTCTGCAAACTCCTGAGTCTAAACAAACTTTCTTTTAATTGTGACTGTTGGGTTTTGTGTCCCCATCTGGAAGAAAGTAACTAAAACAAAGTACTTTGGGATGAGATATGAAATGTCCTCTTATTATTATATGGGAGAATGCCGGTCTGTTTTCATACCTGATGCTCTTTCAGGCTGATAACTGTTACAGTAAAGACCAAACATACACAGTTTTGCTGCTTTCTGCAAGAGGCAAGAGAGAAGACTGGATGGAATTAATCGTTTTTTTTTTTTTTTTTTTTAATGCCATGGCCAAGAATCTTGCTTGAGTTCATATGGAGCACCTGTCAAAACAAAGGTAAAATTGTGGGACTTGACTATATTCTAGAAGTCATTGTTGGAACACAAGTTGTATGGTCAGTGAAAAAAAAAGAAAAAGAACTAGAACTTAGGTTTCTCCAGTTATCTGTATGAACTTTTAGAGTTTGATGTTTAGAATTTCTGGTAGTAAAGCTGAGTAAAAACTGATCCATAATATTTTTGTTTGGAAAGTACAAATTTTAGTCTATACAATAAGTGTTTTATGGAATCTGACGGATGTTTTTAAAAATGAAATTTATCTTTTCAAAATAATTAACTACTTATTTTTAAACTAAAAAAACAAGAAAATAGTGTTATATCAATGGCAGATTAAGAGCAGAAGTTTTGGTTTTATTGAATATATTTAATAGATGTTCAAGTTATTTTAGATTACTGCTGGTTAATAATAAACCTTTTTAAAGATTATGTAATTAAAATCATTAAACCATCTCACTTTTCTTTTTTGTCATATATTCATTTTATTTTACTTTTCAAGTTAGTTTTACTAGCATGATTTTACATACAAGGTTTAATGATAAAAGTTTTAGTCTTTTTTTCCAGTGGCTATTATAAAAGTATTTCTGTCGATTATAATTGGTATTAATTTCTCCTATAGAAAGTGGGTACCAACAGTTGACCTGCACTGGATTGCACTGGATTAAAAAGATAAGCAGTACCCAACATTTTCCAGACATCTTCAGCAGGGGCTTTGGTTCAGTGCTGGGATCTCTGTTCTTTTGATTTCCTGAAGCTAGATACAAGAGTGATTTACATTCTCCTTAGGACAGAGATGTGTTTGCCATTGGAAAAAATTCTTTATTGGATGCATTTCATATCTTTTCTTTTTAAAGGTAGCATCTAATTACATCTGAAGGGTTACATAGGATTTAAGAAATCTGACCTAGAGGAATTTCTTAATTTCACCATGGGTTGACTTGTATCCAATCCAATACTTAGCATCAAGAATAGATAAAACATATTTTTTAACCCATATGCTATTCTCAAAGGGCATTGGATGCTGTTAAGATAAATATATCAAAATTTATGAGATTCCAGAGATTTTGAACTACATGGAATGTTTGCTTTGAGTTGCTTATTTATTTATTTATTTATTTAGGAGATGGAAACCTTTGTGTTTCTTTGTTATTTACTAAAATTAGTCAAATTGAAAAGAAAAGAATACATTTTGAAACGGTAAAGTAAAATAGTGTATGTCACGACTAGTTCAGATGGATAGATTGAAGAGTAATTGGAAACACCACTGCCTGTGAGGCTCAGGTGTGTAAAAAACAGGCAGAAATTTGAGCAGTGGGAAGTAGAGGCCATCAAGGTCACTTGGGGAGTGGCTGTTCAATATATTGGAGACTACAGACACATACCTCTAACTGTCCAGTGTTGTCATATTATTTGATAGAAAGAAGTCTGAATTTTTACATGGCAGCTCTCAATGCATCATAATATTTTACAAGCTATGAAGTCTGTGCCTGATGACCAGAATCAGTTCTCCAGGTTACCTGTAGAGAAAAAAAAATCTGTAATACATTCTAATCATTATTAGTTGCTTTAAAAGAAAGTTATTCCATTTAAATACTATAAAATCAGTATGTATTCTTATCCTATTTTTGCCTGCTTTGTCCTTAGGGAGGAAAACAATGACTATGATCTATTTTTTTTTTTGCATAAAAATGCATTGCATTTAAAAACTTGAGCCACCCCAGAGAGAACCTGTTAATCTCATGGTGAAATGGTAGCAAAATATTCTTATAATGTTGCTCACATACAGTTTTTCAGGACTTAAGCTAAGAGGATTTAATGGGCCCTGTTTAAGACAGGAGAGAGCCATATCGTCTCTCACTGGGGTTTCTTCTGGTTGAGCTGAAAGCTTCTGATAGTTTTAAATTTGCTTAATCAAACCTAATGTTGAGTACTTAGTCAAAACACACTGTCACAGAGTGAAACAATCTCAAAGATTGTTCCTTAAACTGGCAGTTGCTTTGGAGAAGAAATGAGCTGAAGCCACTGGGATTTTATATTTCTTTCTTTATCTTTTTTTAAAAACTGAATTTATTGATACATTTTATGTATATATTTTGGTCACATTCAACCTTGAAAATTTGTACTTGTACATGATACATCTTGATTCTTGATTTTTCCCTTTCTCTGCCCTCTCTGCAGCTTTCTGTATTTCTAACTATGACCATTCAGTGATAAACTCAAACATTCAGAAACTGAATTTTGGTTTTGATGAGTTGATAGAAAAGTAAAACTAATATATTCCGGGATTAAATATTTTATAATTATGCAATATTTGATGTTCTATTAAATGATATTATTTTAATATCTTTTATCCTACTTAATCTTTTCCATTGTAACAACAATATAAGGACTTACATAGACAACTAAATAAAAGTGATTTTTACCTCTAAGCATCAGAGCAAGTTTTAATATGCCTTCTGCTAAAGAAGAGTGTATTAAACATATCTGAAAGTAAAGTGTTTCAGTTATTTTTATTTTATAAAGAAAAAATAAAAAGCTGATATTTTGATCTATTTGAGAGAAAATAATAATTCCTTTTAGGAAGGTCATGTTGTCAAGTCCTTGGGGAACCATGAACATGTTCTTCATTCATATACATTTAAAGAAGCTAGTGCTCTGCCTTCCGCAATAGAGAGCTGAATGAATAATGGGAACCCAGCTGCTCCATGACAAGGCTCCTGTCAGGACTTCCTTGAACCCACATCGGATGTGGGAAGCCCATCGGTGGAGGCTGCCCTTCCAGACAATGAGCATTTCTCATCTCCTTGACCTTTCAGACCTGGTCAAAATGAGGGAAGGTGGAAATTCAGTGATACTGAACATGAGAAACATCTGCATTCTATATTTTGTATCTTCAAAGGATTTTTTGTTTTTTTAAATTCCATATCCTACCCGCCCCTTACACATTTGAATTAAAAGTTAATTGCCAAGTAAGTAACATACCAAACTTCAAAATTCTACTAGTTCTTAATTATAGTTTCCAGAATGACAGGGGTTTGCAAACCAAGAAAGAAATGTGGAACAGCCTTCTTAATAAGTCTATGAGTGCAACATTTTCATAAATATTTGTTTAATTATTTAATACAAGGGAAAACTATGCAGCTTGTACTGGGCCTACGTACAACTGTTCAGATTCTTTTATTTTTCTAATTGAAAGCTCAGTGTTCTTTTTCAGGTACCTAGAATGCAAATTACTTGATTTCCTAAGTTTTATGTCACTAATTTACATAATCAGCTCCTGTTTGTCAACATACTACAAATATATCTGTGGAAATAAATAGGACAGATCATTCATCTACAGTCTTCTTCATAACACTTGAAAAGCATCACTTAGAGAGCCAGGCATATACATATGGCAGTTTATTCTTTAGTGGGGAGAGTTCTTTTTTTTTAAATCAGAATATGCTGCTCATTCAGTTATAAACTGATGATTTATAGCAAGTTAAGTCATTGCAATGAAACATTAATAAAATATATATATATTTTTAAATTTCAACTTAGAAAAGAAGAAGATGTAGATCCAAATGTGTAACTTTGTGGATGAGTTGTTGAAAAAAAAACCTTTCTGAGCTAAATTTCCACTTCTAATACATATTATCAAGGCATATTAATTCCATTTATTGACTTGTCAGGGTTGCACTTTTCTCATGTGGAATAGAAGCATAATGATAATAATTGTAATCATAGAATGTGTGAGAGAAGCAGATCAGACAGTGCACATCAGGTGTTCAGATGACAAGTACCAGACTTTTGATTATTAGCTATCATTGTTTCAAAATTAAATTAGAAATCTGAAATGTTTTCTGCACTTTCAAAAATATTTAACCATTACTTGAAAACAAGTGGTTCATATCAACTGTGATTCATAAATATTCACAATAATGATCAGCTAACACATACAGAAATGCTTTTTGTTTCCTGAGGAAATTTACATTATGGGAACATCATATACTTCTGTTTATGAGTCCCTTGCAGGATCTTTGCAGTTTGGTGAGATCCTTTTTTGATAAAAGATGAATATTTTAGCTGTCTAAAATGCAGTTGATTTGCAAACTCCCTTCTCTGGAACATGACTCAGCACTAGAAAATAAATAGGTTCTCTAAGTTGGAAAAGAGATGTCACAAAATCTGTTTCCAAAAATTTTCCATTTCACTTACAGTAAGGTCTTTCAGTGTTTTACTAAAAGTTTATTCATCATATAGTTCTTTAAAAAATTTATTTCTTGACAGAAATCACAATCTTAAA
>PVIR01045288.1:0-10814 GCA_004026965.1 Petromus typicus
TGTTCTGCTTTTAGGTAACCAGTTCAAATAAACACTTGACTGTGGGATCCTCTTAAAATAATACCATTTTGTATTTTTTACAACTAAAGTTTTCATGCTCTATTATTATATGATGGATATTATCTTGCCCGCTCTCCCGGCCTTAGGTTCTACAAGAGTGTATTACAATTGCAGAGCTTAACAAGCTTTTAGCATGTTTAAACTGGTCCTTGTAATTATCCTTTAATTCCATATTTTAGCAATTTCTCAGGTCTAGCTAATTACTTTAAAAATAATTTTTCATTACAAAAAGGAACACGTTTTAATTATATGCAGAATGTGGAAAATGTAGAAAAGTCGAAAGCACAAAATAAAAGCATTTTGTCTACTCAATATTTTATTGTACTTCTCTGCTATTTTTAATGTTCTTATATATAAGTCTGTTCTTATAAACATTGATTCCTCTTAAATACTACTTTTAAATCCTACTTCCAAGTTCCTCAACAATTCTTCTACAATGTGGATGTTGGTGGATGAAAATATCATATCATAAGAATATATCATCACAGTCCCCTACTGTGCATATTTTGAAGCAATTTTTTCCTGTTTGTGAATGAAATTCAGATGCTATCTGAGATAATTTATGTAAGGTCACGTTAACTTTTCCTTCTTCATTTTCATAGCCTGTCTTCCCTTTAGTGTCACGCACATTCCTACGGGAACACGCTCCTTCTCTAGCTGTGGTCTCTGCTGTACTTACACCGCACAGGTCTAATTTCTGCATAGTTTTATTTCTCCCTTCCCTTTTCATGCCTCCTCTTCCCCATGGCTTTAACTCTGGTGATGAGCTCTGAGGTATACACTCAGACATGCACACCATTCCATTGCTGGACAGCAGAACCAGCTGAAACTTGTCTAATGCTCTTCCAGAGATGTCATTAAGACTGGGTGAAAATGTTTGGTTGCTGGATTGTATAGTTTGAAAGCAACACTATGGGGATATGACAATGCCACAGGAGGCCAAAGAACAAATTTAAATTTCATTTAAGAAATGACTTCTACATGAAAAAACATTTAGCTAAATGCTATAAAGACTTTTTGAAGTTATGGAAGCATATTGTCAGGATTTTTTTCTAAAAACGTTATAGGAATTTAGACACACCACAATTTATGAGACTGTCAGTCTCATGGCCAGTTTCTCTTAAAACAAGATAAAATTCCTCTTCTTCGTGTTTCCATATTGTGTCTTGTGAATTCACCCCTAACTCAACAGGTTTTTCTGTTTTCTTCCTACACTTACACATAATCTTTTTATTTTTTTAAGACTGGGTCTCACTTTTATAGTTCAGGTTGGCGTTGAGCTCAACCTTGAACTCACAGTAGTCCTCTGCCTCCTGAGTGCTGGGATTACAGGTGTGAGCCACCACACTCAGCACTGTGGAATGTGGTTCTGACTGCTGGTGGGCGTGAGTGTCCAAGCCTGTCATTGTTGCATGTGATTACAGGGGATCAAACCTGGGTCCTTACACTTGCAAAGCAGGCACCAGAACCACTGAGTTAAATCCCTGGCCCACACATACTCTTATTATGCAACTGATACATGGTATCAAAATTATTTGTACATCTGGCTTCTTTGAACTGACTTTTTCAGCTTCAGTGTTGAGTCTTTCTCCTCTCTGTGACCTTGACAGGGAAAACTGTGACTTTCCCAGATCAGCTGTTCACTGCACATTGCTTCCAGATGTGGAAGCCAGTCTGATTAATGTGAATCATCTCCTTCTGGGTCTGAGGCTCCTTAGAATTAGGACTGTTCTTGGTCCAATGAGTGTAAGCCTCCAACTCATCCTTCTGTGATGCTCAGACCTCCCTTCCGTGGCTTCTCACGGTCCCCCTCACATCCACGTCCCAGTACATACGCTTCGTTGTTGATGTTGCTGTTGTTGTTGTTGTTGTCACTGTTGTTCTTGGAAGCCCTTCCAAGAACTTATCTCTCATCTTTCCAGACACAAGTCTGAGTTCCTTCTTACTATTTCCCAACCCAGCCTCCCCCAGGAAGAGCTCAGTGTTCACATCCCTTGTAAAGTAATTCCATGTTATATTGAATTTGTCAGTTTAATTAAATTTCTCTTTTCATAGATGTGTTTTTCAAATTATAGGTCACAACCTCTGCATGTCTTAAAATAAGTTTAGAGTATTCAACATCAAAGTCAAAAGAGTAAATATTATAAGAGAAATTATAATTATAATTTCTTATAATATATTATATATTATTATATATAATATAATGTAATATATTATATTATAATTAATTATAATATATAATATATTATAATTAATATAATTTCTTATAATTATAATTATAAGAGAAATAGAAATGTCAGAGTTCATAATATATAGTAAGTGATGTTTTATAAAATTTTGAATATTCTACCTGTTGGGAAGTGTGAGATTATAATGTAAAATATATTACTTACTTTGATTTTTGAATTGTCTAATAAACCACTGTACTTCAATCTTTGAAAATAGGTACTCTGACTTCTTATCTTCATAAGGTCATAAATACAACCTAGTTTGACACACTATAAACAACTCCAAAATTCTGTAATATGCAATGAATGCATGAACAATTGACTATATACAGTGTGCTTTCAGTCAGAGGAAGTTTCTCTTTTAAGAGCAAAATAGCAGTGATCAAGTTGCTTGAGACTATGCCTCCCCATGCTTTACTGAACCAAATGTCAGCCAAAGATCCAACATCTTCAACAAAACTGATGTCTCTGACACACAAAAAAGATTATTTTTGGCAATTCTATCAGATCAATTACCATTTCATATTTTAAAATTCTACCTTACTGTATTTAAAAACCCATTAATATGACATGTGAAAGTTACCCAACATTGGAACTAGAAGAGTTTACTTAAGGAATCCACTTCTCTATCTTGTCTTGGTTGAATCCTGGCTTTGCTGGTTGTTAAATGAACTTTCAGCAAATCTCTGGTAATTCATGCTTAGCATGAAAAAGATAGCACTTTTATAGCCCTAAATACTTCTATAGTGGCCCTCAGGAATTTTTGGCTATTAGTATTTCATTATGGTTGTATGTGGCATAGTTATTGTTTGGCTCACTCGGTATTAGATCTCCTTTTGTCTCCACTTTTATTTGGAGCAGGATTATAGCCAATGACACTCTTAGACTCTGCCTTCTTCTTCAGCAGTGGGTTGACTGTTGGCGAAGCTTCAGGGACGCTCATTAAAAGAGGATCATTCTTCAGGTCTGGCCTTTTGCCCTTTCCTTCCACTCCTCTTTTCTCTGCCTGGAGTTAACTATGGCAGTTATGGCTAAAGTATGGGTGTAATGAAAATGAAGCACTTGAGCATGAAAGGAATGTGCTAACAATAAATACTCTATCTGGCTTAAACCTCTGTTATTTCATTAGTATAGAGTCAGAACTAACTCTAACACAAAACTCAACAAACATTGGTGTCTGTTTAGATTTTGAGGAAACCCTAAAAGAGGAAATTTAGTATTTAAATTAATACCAGTTAGTACAAGATCCTGGGATAACATCTTTCTCGCATTTAGTTCTCCCAAAATTCCAGAGAGATAGTTACTATCTTTCTTTTATAAATAAGAATGCTTTAGATCAGGGAGAGAATGAGCAAGAATATCAAACAAATAATTTTAAGCCAGATACATTTAGTCCCAAATCTGCCCTGTTTCCAACAAGTATTGCATATACTTTAGACATATATCATAGTCATTTTACTAGTCAAGAGAAATTATTGAAAACATGAGTAAAATTATTTTTCTATTATAAACAGCAGAGAAATGATAGACTAGAATTAAAAATTCAAATGAATCTTTAAAAGATGACAGGAAGTTGAAGGGAAGCTATTATTAGGTAAGAGGAAGGAAACATGGAGAAGGGTGACAGGTGTACTAGATAATCGTGGGGGTGGGCATGATCAAAGCACACTATACAGGGCGGGGATTTAGCCAGTGGCTCTGGCACCTGCCTTGCAAGTGCAAGGACCCAGGTTCGATCCCCTGTAACCACATAGAAAAGTGCCGGTGCACACACCACAGTGCCGGGCGTGGTGGCTCACGCCTGTCATCCCAGCACTCAGGAGGCAGAGGCAGGAGGATTGCTGTGAGTTCAACGCTGAGCTCAGGGCCAGTCTGAACTACAAAAGCGAGACCCTGTCTCAAAATAACAACAACAACAAACAAACAAATAAACAACAACAAAAACTATTACACACATTGACATTTCCCAAAACTGTGAAACTAAGGAGGAGGGGGAGGCAACAGGGCCAGTGAGAGAGAGAGTGATTCAAGTATTTTAAGTACACGTGCAAGTCTGTCAAAATGAACCTCATTAATCTTCATAATCAATACGCACTAATAAAATGTGTGGAGGAGAAAAACCACAGTTAGGAGTGTCTGGGTTGGCAGGGAAGAATTACTGCCAACAGAGAGCAAGGGTATGATTTTAATGGAATAAAATATACAGTACATAATCTAAAAATTTTGTGTGTATTATAAACATAGATAAGCCCACAAATTAAGCTTGTAAGGAAGTGCAAATCCTCAGAAGAGTTATTCATCAGAGGCAAAGTGGAAGAAGCACAGGATTCTGTCCTACTAGTCCTACTACCTGTTGAGGATCTGAGGTGATTCTCATGACCTTCAGTCCCTTGCAAAGCAATGAACCCTCGGTGGTGGGTAGGACAATCCCAAGGTTGACTCGGTGCTGAGTCATCTGTCTGTGATTCACTCACCTCAGCCTCCAGCATGCTCATCATCTCTGCAGAGATTTCCTCCTTCCTTGCAGACAGGGCTTGACCTCAGCTTTGAAAATAGTCTCTGAAAAGCTTCAGTCTTACAAGCAAATAAAAGCTGCTACTGTCCCTGTGAGGAAGAAGCAATGTGCTACCCCTTTGCTTCTGATGCTGCATCTGCAGATATTTTCCCAGCCTCCTTCTTTCCCTCCCATGGGCCTTTCTCTCCTTTGGGAGAGATTTCTTTCATTCACTTAGGAAGCAGGAAAGGCATAGAAACCTGCTTTTGAAAGTCCAATAGGTGGTAGAAGGATCTAGGTTCTGTTTAGCAAAATATGAAAGATAGAGTCTCACTAGCCTGTTACCAAGTCTCCTATGAAGCAAATTATTTTTTAAAGCCAACCTTATAAGGTTACAATTAATTATTTTTCTTATAAGTAATGTATAAATGTTGTACAAAGGTGTGAATTTTATTCTTTTCTTGAAGGACGTCATTTTTGTACAGAAATATCCGTAGCTGGGAGTCATTATAACTCACAAACTTACAAATGTTTATACATTTGTACACATAAGTGAGTTAGGTGTAGTCTGTTATGCAACAGTCCTATAATTGTCTAGCTCCTTTGGCTCCATAGCCAGCCGTCTTTCCAAATCAATGCGATTTCCTTTTAGCATCTGTTTGGTAGCCTCCTGTATAAACATACCACAGATTAGGAACTCATTTCTCACTGATGGAAGGTTAGGTTGTTTTTGGTTGTCTTTGAACAGAGATTTGTGAAATACTTAATGAAATTATTCTCTTTGATAGATTGTTGCTGTCCTCAGCAACCTCTGGATCAGGTTCAGGGCCCGGAGTAGGAGGGTGAGCATGCAGTCACCACACAGACTCTAGGGAGGTTTCAAGAATTGTTCTGTCTTTAATGCAAATTTAGTTCTTTCATAGTAAATGGTAGAAGGCAAAAACATACAAGTGGGGATATGTCGTGGATTGGTTGAAGCATGCTGAGAGGTGGGTCACTGTAGATTGATTGAAGAGGCAATCCTGCTTTTGGATGAGGTGGAGTTATGATGAGATGGCGTTAGGATGAGGTGGAATCACAATCAGCAAGCCTAGCTGAGCTTTAGTGAAAGCCTGGCTTTCACCTACAATAAGTAACAACAACAACAAAAAAGAGTAAAGGACAAGATGAATGACTTACACATAAAAGATGTAACGTGAAGTCCAAAGATAAATGATCCTAATTGCCCATCATACATATGAGACATCAAGAAAACTCAGGGTTCAAGAAACAAAATGAAGTGCTCTTGTTAGGCTAGATCATTCTTAATTATTCAACTGGAAGATTTAAATTATACAGTAAACAGTATTACCAGAGTGTAGGAGCAGCTATATTCACTTCCTGCTGAGTAGCGTTGATTTCATGTAGCCCTGTGTGGAAAGTAATTTGGAAGATCTTTCAAAGTTTAAAAGCTGCCTGGATGGTACAGGATGTCCAATTCTACTCCAAGCTACTCTTACTTAGGGGTGCAGAAATATATATATATGGATTCACTGATGCTTAGTATCATTTTAATTGGAATATTTACCTACCAATTCTTAACTGTCAACAATACATCTGTAAGAAGAGAGAAACAATACATTACTAGATGTTACAAGGATCAGACATAATGTGCCTAAAGTTCCTGGCATAATGCCGGAGTAGAGTTAGTATTCAATGAATGATGGCAGTTACAATTTTCAGAAAATCTGATTCTTTCTCATCTTATCTGGAGACACAGAGGCAATAACTGGCTCCATTACTACATCAGACTGCCAGGAGGTGGATTCACAGTGCATGAATCTGCTTTCAACTCTTCGTCTTATATATTTCTCTGATGGTATAATTTTTGTAAAGTACCAATGGAGACATTGAAGCTACTAGATTTCTACATTGCTCACATATTTTAGAACCTGAATGTACAGAAGTGAGCTTCTTGCCTTGAAGATACTTTAATATCAAATAGTTGCACACGTCAAAGGAGAGGTGTTGCACTCTGCAATGGCCACTGCTCAAGAACAAAACAGGAGAAGCACAGTAACTGAGCATTTATCATGTTGGAGGAACTCAGTAAAGCCTCTATGAACATGATGTGTAATTTTATTATCATTCCCGCAAGTAAACACTCTACTCCACTTCTAGTCTAGAAACCCAAAGCTCCAAAAGGCTACACGATTCATAGATTGTCCCACTGCAAACACTAGTTGAAGAGCTGAGATTCAAATCCAAGATTGCCTGGCTCCAAAGCCAACAGGAAGATTTTCCTCATTACTGACTGGCAGTAAAAGAAAAAAGAGTAAAATATTTTAGCCCTCAAACTGACAGGCCCCATATGGGAATCCACATGGAACATAACGTCAGGCCTTTAGGGATGAAAAGTGTAATGTTATTACCTCCCAGCTCAGCCATCATAGCAAAGTCACTTCTGCCTATGAATTTTTTTTTTTCTTTCTATAAGGTCAGTGACACTTTAGTCAGTATCCCAAGGTCCTGGAGAAGAGGAATAAATCCAGGTTTAGAAAAGTTGCTTAAGATTTGGCTGTAAACACTAGGAACTTATATATCTCTTTCAGAAAGACTGATAAAGGAGGCATAGTGTTTTGGATGATTCAAATCTACCTGAGCAAACAAAACAGGGGGGAACGTGGTTTGTGCTATCGGAAGAAGATAAAATCCTTGAGCTTCCTTGAACAAAGAATAACATTTGCCACATGGTCAAGGAAGGACCACCTTGAACAGCACTCACCTGAGATTATTTCATGTGTACCAACATTCTAGCTAGTTTTTCATAGATATTTCACCATTCCAGTCAGTGCAAATTAAATTGCTCCATCAGTCCAATTAGTAGTATTGCCTTTTTGCTCAGGGAGAATAGAAACCTAAAGTAACATATCATCATTCTAACGAATTTGATGACTTAATGGTAAGAACAAAGTTTAAAAATCAGCAAGTAGAGGACCAAGGATTTAGCTCAGTGGTTCTGGCACCTGCCTTGTAAGTGCAAGGCCCTGGGTTCAATCCCTGGTAACCACATATAACAATGCTGGGCATGGAGATTCATGTCCACCAGCAATCAATACCACGTACTGCAGTGCCAGGCATGGTGGCTCATGCCTAAAATCCCAGCATTCAGGAGGCAGAAGCAGGAGGATTGCTGTGAATTCAAGGCTAAGCTCAGGGCCAACCTGAGCTACAAAAGCAAGACCCTCTATCAAAAAAAATCAACAAATAGAAAAAAATGATGTGTTCAGTTAATAGCAGTAAAATCATTATAAAACCAAAGAGGATAAAATTTAACTTTGATTCAGGAGGATGAGGTAGGGAAAGATCTCAGGGAAAATTTTTTTTTGCCCACATTTTTGCCCCTTCACTTTCTTTTACATAACAATAAAACTTCACAGACAAGAAGAACTAATAGGTAAAACATTACAGCCAACAAGAAAAGAATCTTTCATATCATGTAATGTTTTGTTAGAGTGCTTAATGCCTTTCTAATTAGTTTTGAAGACTCAGCAAGAACTTATGGCTACCTTCTGGTGGATTAGGAAAAAACAGAGCGAGGGTTACAAGATACAAGATGGGACCCAGTGCGATCATGTCTCTAAAGCTCAGAGAATAAGTGGACTGATGAAGAGCAGCGCCTTTGGGCTACAGAAAGAGAAGGAAGATCCCTGCTGCTTCAAAGCGCTCCGCTGTGTCCCCTTCCTGACCCTGCTCTCCAGGCTGAAGGTCCCACGGGACAGACAGGAAGTGCAAGGCTGCAACACTGGTGCCTGCCCTCTCTATTTTGACCAGTCCACAAGTGCGGAGAACCCTCTGTTTCCTGCCCAAATGACCCAAAGCCTGCCTGTGGGGCCTGTGTGGATCTTCACAAAGTGATTGTCCCCCTGGATTAGACAGAGCAGGCGGGTAAGCATATGCCTAGGCCCACAGAGTGAGCCCCGGGTAGCTGTTCGGGTGGGCAGGAATGCGCGTGCGTGTGTGACTCGCGTGCTCACCTGCGTGTCCTTGAGGGCCCTCGTGGTGCGGGAAGAGTAACAGGCAGGCACTGGGGCCGGAGGCAGTCGTTCCAGTGTTGTTTGAGGAAGAGAAGAGCTCTAAATTTAACTTTGAATTGTCAAGACAGGAAGATAAAACATTTAAAGTTGAAATGTTTTAACATTTATAAGTTTGCTGGCTTGATTTTTTCAGTTTTTAGTTTTAAAATGCCTCAAAAGTCTCAAAAATTACTGAAAACCCGAAAGAGTTCTGGTATAATGGGCAACACCTATTGATATTTTTCAAAATTAAAAGCAATAAAACTTAAACATCCATCCATTAGTTTATTAATTTACTTAAAATAGCAAGTACAAATTTATGGTAATACAGTCTAAATAACTTATGAAAGATTCTATGTTTTTCAAAACAGAAAATTAGGGAGAAGAGCGGTAGAATATTTACTTTTTATACCTTTAATCAGATTTAGAATGAAACAGTTGAATTTTCTTTTTTTTTTAAATTGAAATCTTTATTGGTACATTACATATACACATCATGATTGCACTCCACAATGGGGAATTGTACCAGCATAAGACACAACTGAATTCTCATGTTTTCCCATAGCCCTACCCACCCTACCACCCCCCTATATACATAACATTTATTTCCTTTCTTTTTTGTTATAATTTTCTTATCTGCCTCAGTATTCAACCTGTTACAATAAAAGGCTTTGACTGACATAAAGAATATCTTCCTTCACACAGATATATTCCTGGAAAAGAGGAGAATATTTTAAGAGTCTTTTCACATAACTATGAATATGCTTAGTTTTTTTCTACATCCAAAATTGACAAGGGGTAATTTCTTGAAGTTTTGTTAGCAATGTAAATTTTGAAACCATAGAAAAGATGTTGTATTTATTATATCACACATCAATCTTGTGAAAAGTTTGATTCAGTGATTCATCTACATATTCTAAACACTGACCTATCCTATTATAAATCTTTTTTTAAAAATCACATTATAGAGCTATGATTGCCATAGAAAGACTGAACATATTTAATGCCTACAACATAATGAGTTTGGAAGTATACACTGATGAAACTATCTCTGCAACTCGTGACATACATCTATCCGCCATCTCTAAAAGTTCTCTCCTCCCCTTTTAATTATCATTATAATGTTTGTGGAGGGGACAAAAACACAACATAAAATCTATCTTCTTGGTATATTTTAAAGTATGTAACTCAGTACAGTTAATTATAGGCACTATGATGTACAATCAATTGTGAGGACTTATAACAAAATTCGCTTCCTTGAAAAAAAAAAAAAAAACTTGTTTGTCCTTCCTCTGCTTCTGGCAAACAACATCTCATCTTCTGACCCTGTAAATTTAACTTTTTTAGATTCATCTTATCAGTAGCATCATGTAGTATTTGTTATTCTGTGATAGGCTTATTCACCTAGCCAAGTTTATTGATATCATCAAAAATAGCAGATTTTTCCTTTTTAAAAGACTGAATATGTTCCAGGGGCCGGGGAGTTAGCTCAGTGGTTCCGGCACCTGTCTTGCAAGCGCAAGGGCCCGGGTTCGATTCCCCGGTAACCACATAACAATACTGGGTGTGGAGACCCACACCCAGCAGCAACCAGTACCAAATACCACAGTGCCGGGCGTGGTGGCTCACTCCTGTAATCCCAGCACTCGGGAGGCAGAGGCAGGAGGATTGTGATGTGAGTTTGAGGCTGAGCTCAGGGCCAGCCTGAACCACAAAGCAAGACCCTGTCTCCAAAAACCTAAAAAAAAAAAAAAAAAGACTGAATATGTTCCATTGTCTGCTTACACCAGATATTATTTATTCACTCATTCACTGATGGATACTTGCATTACTTTCATATCTTAGTTATTGTGCAATGAACAGGGAAATGCAAAATCCTGACTTCAATCTGTATATAAATCCAGAAGTGGGATTTATTGGATGATTTAGTGGTTGTACTTGTACTTTGTTTTAGGAATTTCCACACTGCTTATATAA
>PVIR01045289.1:0-10811 GCA_004026965.1 Petromus typicus
TCTCTTTGGGAAATCAAAGGCTAATAAGAAGAGAAAGGACAGCCTTGTATCCCTTTAAGACTCTACCCTTATTCTCAGTTCCTGAGAAACTATTAAAAGCAGCCTAGGGGGTTGGGGATTTGGCTCAAGTGGTACCGCACCTATCTTAGAAGCACAAGGGCCTGAGTTCAATCCCTGGTACCACAAAAAATAAAATAAAAAAATAAATAAAAAGCGGCCTATACCCAAGAGGAAGATAAATGAGCCTTAAAACAAGAGGAGCTTGGGGGCCGGGGAGTTAGCTCAGTGGTTCCGGCGCCTGTCTTGCAAGCGCAAGGGCCTGGGTTCGATTCCCCGGTAACCACATAACAATACTGGGTGTGCAGCAACCAGTACCACATACCACAGTGCCGGGCGTGGTGGCTCACGCCTGTAATCCCAGCACTCGGGAGGCAGAGGCAGGAGGATTGTGATGTGAGTTTGAGGCTGAGCTCGGGGCCAGCCTGAACCACAAAAGCAAGACCCTGTCTCAAAAAAACCTAAAAAAAAAACAAGAGGAGCTCATGATTCTTTCCATGCTCATGGGAAATTTTTACAGGGTCAGGACTAGCAATGATCAACCAACATGTCTACTAAGTTCTGTACTTAGAAGCTCTTCTGCTCTGGTAAGTCCAGACCACCCGTACAGAGGAAAGACATTCCCTAAAGAAGACTGCCAATTAGACTTTACTCACGCCACCATCAGGGGGACTTAAACAATATCAGTCCCAATTGACACTTTCAAGGGTTGGATTGAGGCCTTCCCTACCCACTCAGAAAAAGTCATTGAGATACTCTTCAAAGAAATTACCCCCTGATCTGGACTACCTTCGATCCCTTCAGAGTAACAATGGGCCTTCTTTCATCTCTCAAGTAATTCAGAAGGTGGCAACAGCTTTAAAGATAAAGTCCTATCTCCAGTGTACTCGGAGACTTCAGTCTTTTGGTAACGTCAAAAGACCAACTAGACCCTAAACAGGACTCTAGCAAACCTGTGCTAGAGACTTCTGAGTTTTGGCTCCAATTATTATCAATATCCTTCATGAAGATTCAAAACATCCCACAAACCAGGCTAACTACCAGTCCAATTTTAAATACTGTAAGACTGGCCTTTTCTTTCTTCTAATATGATGGTAAACCCAGAAGCCATAAGCTCTCACAGTACGTAATTCATCTTGGCCACGTACAACAAACTACAGTATTCAACTATATGGAAACCAAGTCCTGCCACTCCCAGCCTGGGAAGACCACCTAGAGTCTTCCCAGGAGACCAGGTACTTCTTTAGACTTAGAAAGAAGGAAGCCTAGGAGATGAATTAAAACCACAGTGCAAATGTCCACGTCCAATCATTTTAGCCACCTGACTGCCATAGCATCGATAGTTCATCTCATTAGGATCAAGTCTGTTTCACCTGCTGTACCTGAAGTGAACAGATAAAAAAGACCACATGCTCTTAAGATCCTGTCAAAGACCTCAAGGACCTCCTCAAAAAGAAAGAGAAGGATCCAACTACACATAAGTTATTTCCTGATGAACACCAGTTTTGCTCATATTTTTACATTCTTTGATATAATTCTTTTTTTTTTTTTTTTGGTATAATTCTAAGGCCCTTAGCTGACCTATTTAAAATGTAATCTTGACCTATTTAATTTATTTTTTTTAGATTTGTTACTGCACATAGATGTATCGGACTGGGAGAACATAAGGACCTTTCTTAAAATGTGACTAACAAGTAGCCCCAGCACAACTAGGCACCCATCATGGGCTTAGGATCCTATCTTACATACTTATTTAGTTTATCTTTCTTCTGTTTCATCCACCTCAACTTACTATTTGATGCTATTTTAAAACTAAGATGGGGGGACCACTGATGTGCTTATTACTCTGCTTTCTCTGAAGAGGCCAAAATGGAGAGACCTTATCCCACCATATACCTCAGCAGGCCATCCCTTATCTAAATTCAAATTCCTCTGATCCCCAATATAACAACTTCTGGCTTTGACTCCCGCCCATACAAACAGAGGGCTCAAGGCAATAGTTGCTGATCTCCAAGCCTGGACCATGGTCGATACCACTTTTCAAATTCAGATTGGGACTAAAGACAATGCAAAAGGAGAATTACAAATAGCCCCCCATGCTGGGTCTCTGGCTGCGGTAATTCTCTTGACTTTTGGACCACACTGGACTAATCTCATACCTTCTTTCATGTCTGCCAGGATTCAGCAGCCATATAGTAAGTCATGATTATCTAAGGATTCCAGTCCATGCCCCTAATGCCCAGCCCCAAAGTGCCTGAGGTCTCCTTCCAGCTCCTAGATTAGCTATTGTAAAAACCCCAAGATCCCAAACAGGAAAAGGATACACCTATGCTCAGCAGGAATCAGCTTTAGAAGAATCAAGATCACTGTCTTTCAACAACAGATAAAGAATTATGGGAATCATGTCTCTCGGAAGGCAGCTGAGGCAGGGAAGGGATCCTAGAGGAAGACCAGAGGGGGAAAGTGGAAGCTGGCTCTTCACAAACCACTGTTCAGTCTTCTCAGGTAGGCCACAGCCAAGAAAGACAAGAGGGTGCATGTGCTATGTAAGCTTCTGTGAGCCCAAGATAAGCTCTGTAAAAACTACAAAAAGCACCCACTTCTAGCACATAAGCCTTGCCTGGGGACACATTGCTGTAAAATATCCTAAATAACTGAAAGTGATCTCAACTTATAATTAATTATAATCTTACTTACACTGTAACCCCTTCACACACCGTTCACCATGGGCTTTGAGGGTCGTGCTAGTTCCACAGCAGTCCATATAGAGGTAAAAACTCCTCCTGTGACAGAAAGATAAAGATTTTTCTTGGATTGAAGTGAATTGCTGTGCCAGTTCAAAGAGCTTCTCCCTCCCAGTAAAACCCACCTATGGGCTCTGACCCCTGTCTTTCATGAGGATATGAACAAATTTCACTGGGCTGCTACCACCCTGAAGAGTCCATCTTGGCTAATTAGTGTATGCTTTCATTTCTACTTTGTGTGTGTCTTACTCAATTCTTTGTTTAGGATACCAAGAAGTAGGATAGTCACAACCCCAACAACTTGAAGACTCAGAAAAGACTTCCCCATCAGCCAGGATCTGTGCGGGCCGACCATGCTGCAGGCAGAGGCAATGGGCAAATTCCCTCTGGCCTGAGGTATAGTGGTGCCTCCAAGGACTGAAAAAAACAGGAGCAGAAACATGAAAAAAACAAGACTTGAGCAGAGGCTGGAGGAGTGTGGGCCAGATGGGGCAGAGCCTTTAGAATCACGATAAGGCTCTGTCCTTATTCCCAAATCATAGACAATCATTTTGAATGGGCAAACTGGAGACGTGATGAGCTTGCCTCCATGCTTTAAAACTCAGGTTCAGTGTTTCTCAGTGCCCCTGGCAGCCCCGGAATTGCACTCCTCTGCCCGTCAAGGGTGGTACGCGGTGAGGCTTAATCTGTGACTGGCTCCTCCATCAGTGCTAAGTCACCAAGCGTGGACAACTGTCCTCTTCACCTCTGTAACCTCAACTGCACAGAGTCTGGCCTGCAGCGAGTGCTCAGTAAAGGCTTGCTACATCAGTCAACCGTCAGGTAATGCACACAGATGCCACTCTGTTTCATTTCATCCCCTCTTCTCTCTTGCCTGGTCAGGAAAGTTCTGTCCCCTTCTTTGGATCACACTCTACAATTTCTCCACATCCTTTCTCTTTCTTGTGCACATTACCCATCCTCCCCTTGACTAACAGTGTCCCTCCTGAACAGAAGTCAAACCAGGCCACTCTGCTTCTGTTGTTGTTGTTGTTGTTGTTGTTGTTGTTGTTGTTGTTTTGAGACAGGATCTCGCTTTGTGGTTCAGGCTGGCCCTGAGCTCAGCCTCAAACTCACATCACAGCAATCTTCCTGCCTCTGCCTCCTGAGTGCTGGGATTACAGGCATGAGCCACCACGCCCGGCACTGTGGTATGTGGTACTGGTTGCTGCTGGGCGTGAGTCTCCACACCCAGTATTGTATATGGTTACCAGGATCGAACTCGGCTCCTTGTGCTTGCAAGACAGGTGCTGGAACCTCTGAGCTAAATCCCAGCCCACATTCTGCTTTTTATATAAACCTTTACTGATGCCCCACTGTCAGGAGCATCAAATCCAAAATCTTTTGGCTAATTATTCAATGCATCTCATGAGCCGATCTCAAACTAATCTCTTTGATGTTTCATTGCATCCTTTCTTCCTTGTACCTTATACTCCAACTACAATCAAAACCCTAGAATATTCCTAAAGTAGACCATTCATCCCACCCCTCATTTACAGCTGTACTCCACACCTAGAATATTCCCCCTTCTTGCTTCTATTAGAAAACTATTAATGCTTCAAGAAACAGCTCAGCCCATCCCCAAACTTTGCCCCTGATACCCCCGTTCCAGAATTTGGGGCTTCTGGATGTAAAAATGTGTTTATTCCCAGCACTGTGCCCCATCTTGTCCTCATGCTGCCATCTCCCTGCACCACAACCATGAAACGAGCCAAGAGGGAGGGGCAGGAAAGTAGCTCTCCCCACATAAAAGCCCGCATTCCCAGAAGGAAAGAGAGAACAAGACATCCTTTGTTTAAATTTCAGACCAAAAAAATGACCCAAACTGTATTCTAGGAAATTATTTCTAAGCTTATAAAGAGCCATCCACTGTTTCTGCACTATTTCTTAAATTCAGAGACAAAATATGAAGTTTACAATTTATATACTGTAGGTTAAAATGCCCTCCCTCCCAAACTGCTCATTTTTTAGAGCAGTTTCACTTTGTTTAAAACCTACTTACTTTGGGAGCCATTCAAACTTATATCCTAAGACTTAAACTTATGAAATACATACTCAGCTGAATATAGACTATGAGGACCTTACCCCACATTGGGAGTTGGCGGTGTCAATACTGGAAACATAAACAGTTTTCATTGGCTTTAATTAAGACAAAAGGAGCAGCAAGAAATAGTAATCACATGGTTGATTAGAAATAATTTCCAGGGCCGGGGAGTTAGCTCAGTGGTTCCGGCGCCTGTCTTGCAAGCGCAAGGGCCCGGGTTCGATTCCCCGGTAACCACATAACAATACTGGGTGTGGAGACCCACACCCAGCAGCAACCAGTACCACATACCACAGTGCTGGGCGTGGTGTCTCACACCTGTAATCCCAGCACTCGGGAGGCAGAGGCAGGAGGATTGCTGTGATGTGAGTTTGAGGCTGAGCTCAGGGCCAGCCTGAACCACAAAGCGAGACCCTGTCTCAAAAAAACCTAAAAAAAAAAAAAAAGAAAGAAATAATTTCCAAAACATCTGCTGTAGGTCAGTAAAAGCTACCTAATACTTTAAATCAATGCTCAGTGACTGACATGAATGTAAATCCTTTGTGACTCCAAGAAAATAAGTCACTGTCTCCACTGTCTCTTCTTTGATGCTCGTTGATTTCTTCTTTATTCTCCAACACTGGCTTTCATCAATCATCTCAAGTCTTATTGATGCCTGAGTGCACACAGCGCAGGGCTGCGCGTCGCACAAAGTATTCTGTTCCCTTAAAATTTCCAGTCTAACTCAGACACGCACACACACATACACACACATACACACACACACACACACACACACACACACACACAGAACATAGAAACAACAAAATGATCCCATTTGGATGTTATAAAGTAAACGCAACACAAACAAAATCAGCTTTGTTTCTCCACCAGCTCTGTGGCAATGGTTCCTTTGAAGCTTACTGTGTTTACAACCATCCTGAAAAGTAAACGAGCCAGAGCTTTCTGTGTGTATGTAATTAGTGAACACATGGAAGCGCAGAGGCTCGATGGTTTCTCTAGACTGGGAAGGATGGGGCAAACGTGCAGTCCAGCGTTCCGCCTGGCAAACACAGAGCTGTCCGGCCCTCACCAGCGCTGGCTGCCACGGGCCTGGGAAGGACCTGGGAGATGTACGAAGCGAGCTCCGGGAATGAGAGGCGAATCCAGGACTGGGAACTCAGAGCAGGAGGCTCAGCCAGGTTTGAAGAACAGTAGCAGCTTAGGCCGGTGGGTGGAGGAAGCAGATAGATTCACCGAACCAACCACGAGGGCTCTCTAGCAAAGGAGACCTTAAATTATGGAAGAGTTAAGCTGACATGTGGCAAGACAAGGAAAGGGAATGAAACCGCAAGACCTTGTCTTTCAGTCTGGTTCTCTGATTTCCAAATACACATCCAGGAGAGAAAAATCCTCTTCTTCTGCAGCAACGGGAGCAAAGCTCCCAGGCCTGGGGCTGCATCGGGGATGCCTAGAATCAACACGAACTCTGTTCCTTTCATCTCTGTTCATGCCGGTCCGCGAATCACAGTCACAAAGCAGCTGGCCCAGTGACTTGGCTAATTAAATTAGAATCCACTGAATGCTTTACTGACCTGAAGCTCACTCCAGTGAGCAGGCCCACTTTGAAGGTGACTACATTCACAGCTGTTGTTAACAGATGAAATAAAATAGACAAAGACAATGGAGGAAGTAGGAAGAGCCCTGCTGGTGCAAAGAGCGTCCAAAGCACAGCTGCTGGATGCTTTAGAAGTGATTTTCAGGACACCTGTCTGGCAGGACACCTGTTTGGCATTATAACTTGATTTATGCCCCCTCCCCAATTCACACATGAAAGTCCTAACTCCAGTACCTCAAAATGTGACCTTATTTGGAGATAGGGTCTCTACAGAAGTAATCAAGTTAAGATGGGTATGGTACTGTATTCCTGTAATCTCAGCACTTGGGAGGCTGAGGAAGGAGGATCACAAATTCCAGACCAGCCTAAACTACATAGTGAAAACTTGTCTCAAAAAGCGAAACAAAACAAAACAAAACAAAAAGTTATCTAATTAAAAGGCCATTATTATGCACCTGAGAGCACGGCTTATGAAAAGTGAAATTTGAACACTGGCAGTTAGGGTAGAGTGTCAACGTGACTGACTTTGGGGTGTGCCCAGGGGAGCCAGTGGAACATCCTTCCAGGTGTGTCTGGGTGGGTCCTTTCCCCTTTCCCCTCTGGTACTGCTCTCCTACTCTTCTTTCCAACTGCATAAACTAAACCCCTTTGCTCCACCATGCCCTTGTGCCATGAGGCTTCTGCTTTGGAACCATCCAGTCATGGACTGAATCCTGAGAAACCATGAACCAAATTAAAGCTCTTTTGCTTGAAGTTGTATGTGTCTGGGTGTTGGGTCCAGATGATAAGAAAGCTGACTAAGACAGACACACCCAGAGGGAAGATTATTCATCAACAAGCAGAGAAGACCATACCAAGAGGAGAGTCCTGAAACAGAGCTTTCCCTGGGAGCCTTCCGAGGGAACCAGACATACAGACATCTTTATTGTGAACCTGTAGATTTCAGAACTAAGACAATACATTTCTACTGTTAAGCCATAGTCTATGGTATTTTGTTATAGCAGCATTTAAAAAACTAATATACTTGGACACATGACAGGCAGAAAGATTCAAGGATGAGGGGGGCTTTACATCAGAACAACAACAAAAAAGCATCAGTTCTGGAAGAAATCAGACCTGATTGAGGACTGTCTTTGCTATTATGTGCCATGTGCCCAAAGGAAGACAGCCTCTCTGTGCCATGATTTTTCATCTATAAAATAGGATCCACATCTTCCTTTGCAGTGCACTACGTTTCCAGCACTTTTCTTTTTCTTTCATTCATTCTTTCTTTTTCTTTTTTTTCCCAGAACCAGGTATCCAAGTATTGAACTCGAGACCTTGCACTTGGCAGGCAGATGGAGACAACACTGAGCTACATCTCCCTACCAGTGACAACTGTGAAATACAATCTTTGGTCTTTGCAGATCTGTGTTCCCTACAGCCCCTCAGCAACAAAAAAAAGTCATCAAAGTAATTTCTGACCACCTTCCAAATAACTGAGGACAGTGAACATGAGTGGCTTTTGTAAAGTGTGAAATGCACTTCCGCCTGCTGCAGCTGCACCCTGTCTCGAGTTCTATGCACATTATGCTGAAAGCTCCCAGTCTCCATTCTTTCTGTCTTGTCAAGTTTGTCACACGCTCACTCTCTATCTTTCTGACTGGAGAGCGCAGTCTCTTTCCTCCAGTTCCCCTGCTGTGCCTGGGCCAGGAGCAGACTGTCCTGCCGCACAGCCCCGGGCCCACCTCACACATCTCATTCTCAAGCTCATCCCTGCAGATAGCTACAGACTCTGAGAAGACATTGTTTTTTCACTGGTCCCTTCTTGGTATGGCCCTCTGCCCTGCTCCAACAACACATGAAGGAGGAGACATCATTCCTGCTTGCAAAGGAGAAACTCTAGTTAGAGAATTTTCTAATATTACAAAGTCTAAATTGTCTGGATAAAGTCTGAATTGCTGAATACTGAAAATTGACATTCACTGCTAACTACCTTATGCTGTTTTACATTTGTCACCACACTCATATTCTCAGTCATATTATTATATGCATTATATTAACTAAAATTCTGTGCTTTGAGAGAACAGGTAACTGGCCCAGGGCCACACAGCTAAGTAAATTTACACTCTGTAGGGAACCCAGGTCAGCGTGACCCGGCCTCGCCCGACCCTGCTTCGCCACCCCTGCCCTCCACCTTCCCTCTGGCCTGAGTCTGCGACTGGCTGGCCTGAACATATATCCCGCCAAGGAGCTTTTCGATATTTTACCCTTGCTGCTTTGTTCCACACACTTCACCTACAGCTCCTACCATCTTCCAAGAGTAAAAAGATATTTTTTTTAAAAAACTGAGAATAAAGACTTCTTCGGAGCCCTTTTCTTCTATTCTTCAGTACAAATCGAAAAAGGTGGTGTTTTCTGTCTTTGGCTCACTGGAAGAATAACACTGTTCTCTCAGGGAGTCTCTGATTCTGTCTTCATAAAAAGAGAGACAAGAGAGTTGCCATATAAACTGCTTCTCTTTTGCAAGCAAAAATTAGTGCAAAGACAAAAATCAAAATTTAAGATTACATTGAGTTCTTAGGGACTCTTGGTTAAATTCTCACAGGTTGATAAAGTAAAAGTTAAACAACCAGGCATTTAGGGCAAAGAGAAACAGAAAAGGTACTAAAAATAATACTGCCAACACACGTGTACCATACCACACAGCCAAACAGAAATATGGCTGATATTTTTCTAAAGTGAACAAAAGTTAGCAAAAGGATGTAGGGATTTTTAGCTTTCTATAAATCTGCTATATTGCTAAATACCAGGAAATCTGATGTGTGTGTGTGTCTGTGTGTGTTTTAAATTGCCTTACAAGTAACTGCTTTTCAAAAAAATCACAGAAGCAAAGGGGAATTATTTTAATCCAAAACATCAGGTAGAGAACAGTTGGAAATTTCACAGTAGCCCAAGAAAGAAACTGTAAGGCCTGGCATGGTCCCTGACCTTCAGAAACCACATTCCAAAGAGCTTAGAAAATGCCAACAATGGCCTCATGTCTAAGGACTTAAAATAAAAGAAACATATCATGCAACAGCTGCAAGTGGGGAGATGCCTTTCAAACCGAAAAATCTGAAAATAAAATATGTAATAAAAATCGAGAACGCATCTGCATATGGACTCCAGCAAAAAGTTCTGAAAACAACAAAAACCAAACCCTTATCCTGTCCATGAGCAACACTGAAGAATGGCCTCGACGTGGAAGAACAACGTCATGATAATCAAAGTCGAGTGCACACTGAAATTCATAAAAAGGAAATTCATAAAAATTCATAAAAAGAAAAACATTATTATGAGGGACTTCGGGGGAGGAGGCATTCTGACAAGTTTAAAAGAAAAGGAAAAAAAGGTCAGCTTGGAGTTGATTATGCGATGTTTAAAAATGACAAAAGAAAACTAAAGAGTGCCACCAGTTTTGAGTCTCATATTCTCTATCAAGAAAAATTATCCTCAATCTACACAGGATAGAACAAATGCTATTAAGAGGAAAATAAAGCCTAAGATAGTTGAAAAGAGAGGAAAAGAAAACCTGGGCTTTCAATGAGTTTACAACTGTAGAACCAAGGGAATTCTATCCCGTGGGAGGTACAAAACCATGTTACACAGTCCTTAAAATGAGTGACACCCTAATTTTTAAAGGGAACAAAAGATCTGGTGTTACTTCAGACCAATGCAATCAAAATCAACTTTACAAAAGATCCTAGAGAAATTTAATAGGTGGACAAAAGTCCTAATATTTTGTTTTAAAGGACAATAATGTAGACACGGGTATGGCAAACTATTTAGGAGCAAAGCTTAGTACAGAAATTTATAACAAGCTAATAATATAACATTATGCATAATTTTTATCATACTGCCTCGTAATCAAGCATAAATGGAGCTCTTCATGCAAATGAAAACAATTAATATTCTTTTAAATCAGCTTTTTAAATGAGAGTATGGAGAACAGGAAACAGAAGCCAGCCAGGCGCCACGCCACTCCCTGGCACTCCACCCAAACAGAATCGAGGAGCAGGGTTACTTGGCCTGAAACCAACCCAACCCCAGACTCCAGACACCATCCACTCACAGCACAGAACCACTGGCTGAGCTGGTAACCAAGCCTGTGCGGATTCTCTACAAAATCTGCTCTAAAGTCACGTGGGACATCTTCTGATGAAACCATCAGCAAAAGGAAGTTTTTGTGCAGCTTTTGAACCCCTGGGAACTATAGGGCTGGGCTTGTACAAGGGGTCTGAGGAAGAGAGAAGGAGACAAAGAGGAGGTGGAAATGCCAGTCAGATGCCAGTTGTTTGTGAAGCATGAT
>PVIR01045290.1:0-10794 GCA_004026965.1 Petromus typicus
GCGTGGAGACTCCCACCCAGCAGCAACCAGTACCACATACCACAGTGCTGGGCGTGGTGGCTCACGCCTGTAATCCCAGCACTCGGGAGGCAGAGGCAGGAGGATTGCTGTTATGTGAGTTTGAGGCTGAGCTCAGGGCCAGCCTGAACTACAAAAGAACTACCCTGTCTCAAAAAAAAAAAAAAAAAAAAAAAAGGATATTACATCAAATTACATTCAGAGTATATGTAAAGGTGTATATAAAAAATGTGAGTTCTATGGTCACATCTGGGCCCCACCCTCAGGATATCTCATTATGGAAACGCAAATATTCCAAAATCTGAAAACTTAAACATTTCTGGTCCAAAGCATTTGAGAGAGAAACACCCAACTGGCACCACCTCTGACATGTGTGTTCCTGGAACACACTGTGTTGTCCCGGAATCCAGGGAGGAAGTCAGAAGAGAAATTATCAGTGAGGAACCTGAGGTGGGGAGAGACAGGTTGGCCTGCAGGGCCACGTCTAGGCGTGGAGGATGTAGAGCAGGGTTCCAGTGTTCCTCTCAGACTTCCACAGGAGGCTCATCTACTTACCTTCCTGTAGATGGCAAATATGGTTCCAATGGAGGCTAAGCAGTCGATGTTGGACGATCCATCCAGGGGGTCAAAGCACACCACGTATTTCCCCTGTATCACCAAGGAAAGAACCACTAGTCAGCTTATCCTCCCGTTAGCAGAGCTGTTCCAGGGCAGGGCTGCATGTGGAAGACAACTCTACGTGGAAGAGAAATTCAAAGAGCCAGGCACACTGGTGCACACTGGAGCCTGTAACCCCTGCTGTCAACTCCAGAGGCTGAGGCGGGAGGATTGAAAGTTCAAGCCCAGCCTGGGCAACTTAGTGAGAACTTGTCTCAAAATCAAAAAGGCTGGGGATACAGCTCACTGGCAGAGCCTCTGGTCCAGTTCTTGAGGGACACTGGGATTTAGAGTTTGGGCACATTCTCATCAAAAACACCTCACTTAGGGACAGCACACAGGACTCGTGCAACTCAAGCCAGCCCTAGTGCAGAGGGGACTGGGGGTCATAGTGCCCTCGAGTCTTCTCTTGCGGGTTCTGGCTCCCACCCCTCCACCCCGCCTTCCCCTGGGCTCACCGGGGCCAGCAGCGCCTAAGCGTGTGCAGTCAAGCGGTGCCAACTTCAAAGGCAGGTACGGGTTAGGGAGTCCTGTGCCTGACCGGTGTTTGTCATCTTGCAGCATTTTTGCCAGCACCCTCCCCTCCATTTAAGAAAGTCTCAGAACATTCCCAGCGCCTCTGAGGCTGGTGCACAGACACGCGAGGAGAATAAGAAACTTCTCTGGATTGGGCTGCAATTCATGCGCTGTGGGATACGAACACCGGACGGCAGGGGGGCTGGAGTCCTGCGAGGCCCACGGCCCTACATCATCCTGGGGGCTCCCACGGGCGTGCTGTGCACAGACCCCCAGCTGCACCGAGGGGACCTCAGTGAAGCATCCTGGAGTCCCTTGGCTAATTAAACCTTGGTAATGAAATAGTGGTCAAATGAGACTCACATTTCCCTCCACTCACGTCCCTAACTTCCTAATGAAAAATAAATATCCTGGTTTCATTTCAATTTTCTTTCCTCGCTCAGATTGTGTGGGGTGATCCATAAATCTGGGAATGCTCCAACCTCCCTAGGAACAAGGCAGCTTAGCCTATTCACTCCGGCCCTCTTGTCTTCCGCCGATGCTGGGAAATGTCCAGGCGCAGTGGTCTGGCATGGACCCGCAGTCAGGGCTCACTGGTGGATTTAGTCTAGTGAAGGGACTCAGTGCATGGGAAGCACACGCATGAATAGGGCTTGGGATGGGGTCAGAAGCAAACCCTAGCAGGGAGAGAAGGGAGGTATTGTTTAATGGGAGGCCTGTTTAGAATTGAGAGGCAGAGACACAGAAAGAACCAGGGAGGGAAATGGTAGGCAGCGAAATTAGAGCTGCGCCTGCGTGGTGAGTGGCACGAAGCGCCGTCAAGAACTGTTCAGCAAACTTGTGCAGCTCAGGCCAGACCAGGAAGACGGTGGCAGATTAGACTGGACTCCACAGATCCAACTCCCTGAAGATACCAGCACCTACTACTAGAGCTTTAAATGAACTCCTAGTAAATCGATAGTAAATTGTCCTGGCTTATAGAATCATCTTTCACCAGGCAGCGTGCAATCTCTCAATTCCAGAAAACAAATGTTAAGAAACAGGAGAAAATTCCAGCCGACCCAAGATTTCTCCCGGCTCCATAGCACCATCTACTGGTGACTGTGGGCACTGCAGCGAGCCCCAGGACGCACCCTCCTGTCTTTGGGGGTGATGATGGCTTCTTTATTCTCTTCCGAGACCAGGACGCAGGTGCTATAGGAGGACTGGAGCATGTTGATCACCAGGGCATTCGACAACACATCCAGTTTCTTCACCTCATCTCCCGTCACGTTCACGCTCCCTGCGATTCCGTACCTAAACGACAACAGGCTGCATAAGGTCCTGGAGGAGGTTTTCACCCCCAGGACCCCGGATCATGAATATTTAAGAAGTATGTTCTGCCTCACGGAGGTGACTCCCAGCCCTGCTTCCCTGACATCTTAGAGATCAAACTCTAGTCTTACTAAAATCCAAACCTATGCCCAGCTCTGGGAGGCAGACGGGAAGGGAGAGTTTCAGAAATCAGACACATGGCTGTAATGAAGGGCTCCAGAACTAAAGGACCGTGGGCTTCCAGCCCTGGAATGCCAAGTTTTTGTGGATTATCTTCAAGTAGAATCTGTGAGGTTGAATTAAACATCTCCCTTCAGTAGCTGTTACATAAACAAATTAGGAAATTTGGCGACAGATTTAGCGTATAGAATTTGTTTCTTGACTACTATCCCGGGTAAGATATGATAGAGCACTCCTATCACAGCTCCATCAGGATAAAGCCTCGTCCTCACAGGTGTCGGGCACCATGGAAGCTATTTCCACGCTGTTCAGCCAGTTACAGCCCCCAGAGCCCCAGGCACACACTTGTGGGCTGATTTCCAGTCCTGTCACTCTCCAAAGCGATGTGTCTGCCCCCTACTCGGGCCTTGACTCAAAGCTCCCATCTTGAAGAGGCCTTTCCTGGCCTCTTATCTACAATAGCAACTCTGAGTCCCCAGCATCTTCCTAATTTACTTCGCTCCCTCTTCCGGGATGGAACCATGTAAGGTCGTTTGCTGTCCGTAATCTCCATAAAGGCATGTTTGGATGGCAGTCAGGCCTGACATCTCTACTCTGCCCAGCTGTGAGGCCCAGTCCCTTCCTGACTGGACCACTCATGCTCCGCCGGCTGCAAGTGTCCTGTGGTCTGCAGCCCCCAGCGAGCTGCTCCTGTCCTCCTACCTTCCTTCCTGGCCCACCCTTCCCCCTCCCACCCCACATCCTACACACAAGGCTTTGTGGCCCCTCTGACACTCACCCTTCTGAGCCCCTCCAGGAGTCCTCCTCACACCAGACATACCTGTCATCCCCCCTGTCCTGGACCCTCTCTCTTTGTGGAGCGTCCTCACAAGTGTAGTGCTCAATCGTCTGGGTTTCCCAGAGACAAAGCTGACGCTCCACACTGTGTTCATGGAATTGTGAAGAGAGGGTGGCCAGAAGGTAATTTCCCTGCACCTCCTTGTTTTAATGCCATTGATTTGGTGAAGGAACCACCAAGTGCTCCTAACCTTAGTCACAGCGGAGAATCAACCCCTGATACCTGGCATCTTCCTCCCCGCCTGACCGCCTCCCCGCCTCGGCCCCACTCCCACTCCATCCTTGGAAGTCTTGTGCCATGCGCCAGCCTTGGAAAAGAAATCAGCACTGGTAGCCTGGGCTCAAAGACAGTACCTCCTGGTTCATGAAAAAAGGTAAGCAAGCAAACAACATGGCAATGACAACAACCGTGACTACTACACCAAACTGGATCATTTTGTCTTGGCATTTGATGGAACCACTAACATAATCTTGAGACCTGAAACAGCAAAAGCAATTCTAGGCAACAAGGACATGGCAGGGCGTATCAAAATCCCCAATTTAAAACTATAGTATAAAGCCACTGTGATAAAAACAGCATGGTACCGACAAAGAAACAGACTCAAGGACCAGTGGGGCAGACTAGAAGGTGTTGGGCACCAGCTCCGGACAGAAGGTGTAGAAACAACTCCAGACAGACTCAACCTCCTCATCTGTGACAAAGAAGCCAAACACCTCAATGGAGGGAAGACAGCCTCTTGAACAAATGGTGCTGGGAAAACTGGGCTTCAACCTGGCATAGATGAAAGTTAGATCTATGTCTGTCATTGTGCACTGAACTAAAATCAAAGAGGATTAGAGACCTAAACATTAAAACCAAAACACTAAACCTGCTTGCTGGAAAATAGGTTAGGTAGAACTCTTGGAGACATTGGCTTAAGGACAGACTTTGTGATCAAAACTTCAGCCTGGGAACTAGCAGAAAGAATCAATAACTGGGATCTCATCTAATTAAAAAGTTTCTGCACAGCAAAAGAAACCACCAGCAGAGTGAAAAGACACCTACATTACGGGAAAGAATTCTTACCAGCTGTTTCTCAGACAAAGGACTAATATCTAGAGTATATAAAGAACTTTAAAAAATCAATGCCCCCAAATTTAAGGACCCAGTGCAAAAATGGGGACCTGAAATGAACAGACATTTTTCAGACGAAGAAGTAAAGGCGGCTAAGAAACATATGAAGAAATGTTACTGGTGATTTGAGAGATGCAGATGAAAACAACAATGAGATTCCATCTCACTCTATAAAGAATGGCTGCTATCACGAAATAATGGGCATGGTGAGGCTGTGGGGAGAAAGGAATCCTTCTCCACTGCTGATGGGAATGTAGACTGGTGCAACCACTGTGGACATCAGTGTGGAGATTCTTTAAAAATTAGCACTTGAGGTTCCATTTGACCCAGCTATTCCCCTCCTGGGTATATACATGAAAGAATTAAAAGACTCATACCATAGTGACTTATGTGCACCCATGTTTATAGAGCACAGTTTTTTGTTTTTTTCAGACAGGATCTCGCTTGTAGTTCAGGCTGGTCCTGAACTCAGCCTCGAACTCAGCAATCCTCCTGCCTCTGCCTCCCGAGTTCTGAGATTACACGAATGAGCCACCACACCTGGCACTGTTGTATGTGGTACTGATTGCTGGTGGGCGGGAGTCACCACGCCTGGCATTGTTGTACTGAACATGAAAAAAGGTAAGCAAGCAAACAACATGGCAATGACAACAACCGTGACTACTACACCAAACTGGATCATTTTGTCTTGGCATTTGATGGAACCACTAACATAATCTTGAGACCTGAAACAGCAAAAGCAATTCTAGACAACAAGGACATGGCAGGGCGTATCAAAATCTCCAATTTAAAACTATAGTATAAAGCCACTGTGATAAAAACAGCATGGTACCGACATGGTTACCAAGGATTGAACCAGGAACCTTGTGCCTGCAAGGCAGGTGCTGGAACCACTGAGCTAAATCTCCAGCCCTAGAGCACAGTTGTTAATAGCTAAATCTTGGAAACAGTCCAAATGTCCATCAACTGGAGACTGGATAAAGAAGATATATATATTCTTAAAAGTCGTATTACTCAGCCATAAAGAATGATAAATTAGAGAAATTTATACTCAAATGATTGTACCTTGAGGAGATACTCAGAAGTGAAGTAAATAGGACACAGATGTGTAAATACTATGTCATTTCTCCAGTATGAGCAACTAAAGGTGTAAATGAGGTCCAGAATGTATGATGGGTATTGTGAAATAGGAAGAAAATGTACAAAGGGAAAAGGAGGTAGAGGGGAATGTAAAGAAGGGAAAGAACAAATTTGATGGTTAAAAAAAAGGAAACAAAGCTTATGTATATGGGGGAGGTGGAGGTTGTAGGGAGCTCAGGGGAGTGGTAAAAAATGAGAAGATGTATCATGTGTTGGTACAAACTCCCAATGTTTAACATGATCACAATGTATATCTAAAATGTGGCCATAAACTTGATAAAGGAAAAAAACCCCCACAATCTTCTTGTTTGCTATGGAGTCTTGCGACTTCCTGTTGTTGGGGAATGCAGAGCTGGGGTGTCCAAGGCCTGGGGTGGTCTGGGAAAACACACGGCTGTGAGATTTCCCAGCAGCTGCTTCAAGTTAAATCAGGGCACGAAGAGTATTTCTCACCCCACAGGACCGCAGCACTGAAGTTCACCAACAGCTGCTAAATGGGCTGTTACTATTCGGACAGAGGAAGCCGTGGGGAGGCTTCCGGGAGCGTGCAAACTAGCCGTCCTTCCCAAGGAAGAAGAGGGGCGATGAGGATTCTGGAAAACTTTAAAATTGCAGTTATCAGGCCTGTGCATAGAAATGCCTTCCTGAAAAAAGAGAAGCAAACGAATAGGGGTTGAGGCTTCCGGGACAGGGGCAGGCATATATAACACACAGAAGCAAGGCTGTTCCAGGACAGAGCCCAATGTTCCGTTCTTATACACACAATCCCAGCGGCCGAGGATTCCTGTTGGAACTTTGAAAAAGTGAAATTCTGGCTCCCCGTTTCCAGGGCCGCGCCTGCCACCTAGCGGTCACTTGCTGAATCGGCCAGACAGCCAGTTTCTTCGGATCAACGCGGGAACCCGCAGTAACAATGGAGCATTAACCAAACATTTATTATATGGCAGGCACTACAGAAATCGTCAGTCACACAGACTTACTAACCCTGAAAACAACCCTACTCCTTAGAGGCTATTACTCTATTCTCTTCATCTTACAAGTGAGGTCATTGCCTACTGAACACAACGCTGGAAAAGCCAAGTTAGATAAGCGCCTTAATTAGCCAGTTCCTAAGACCAGTTCGTATTGACACCCAACAGCCACCGAGGCAGAGCTTTGCAATAGATGAGTAAAAACCCAACCCAGGAGGGTGCTGATCCTTACAGGGAGGCCTGAATGGGCAGCCCTGTAAGTGTGGAAGAATAATCCTGAGATGTTACGGAGGGCACCGCCTAAATACAGCAGTGCGCACCCACTCGGGAGCGTGCAGGGGACAGACCGAGCATAACGCATCGTTGACCAGGCTCTCATTACTGGTCCCACACTGTAACATAAATAACGTCAGTCACATATCTCTGTAATTAAAGTGATGTAATACGTTCTGCTAAAGCACTAGGTTGCTAAGAAAAAGCATTTCAAATAATTGGGCTTTGTTAGTTCTTCATTTTGGGTCCTTACTCCCACCCCAAAATATCACCCCTTTTGCTTCAGAGATGGGGTTACTACAAAGAAGAGAGACGCCAGAGAAGATCCGTTTTTATCATAGATTTGTGCTGGATGCTGGGCTGTGACGATCAGCAGCTCTGGCACGAACTCACCACAGTCTCTGCTTGGAAGGAGCACGATTGTGTGAGAACTCTCCCGAGCCCCAGCCCCGCCCCAGCCCAGGCAAGCGCCTCCCAGCTCCCTGCTCCTCTGGTAGAGAGGAACAGAAAGACCCACCCAAGAAATTCTAAAATTGAGCCTGGGCAAGACAGGAAGAAGATGACGGAGGCCTGTGAGGCCTTCTGTTTTGTGAAAGATGTCTAGCTCCCCACGCACTGGCTAAGCCTCGGGGCCGCGGAGGGCGTCAGGCACTGCTTCGAGCTCCGGAGAGAAGCTGTATGTGCAAATGCAAGAACGGGAATTCAGCTTGTGCTTTGACGTAAGAAGCCGCACGGTACTCGCTATCATTATAAGAAACCATAACCAGAGAGAATAATATGGGTTTTTTTTTCCCTCCAGAGCACGACTCGAAGTGTTCAACTCCTTTCTTAAAACAAAAGCTTCTTTATGAAAGCACGTGACAGAAACTAGGAATCCACAAAAAGTAAATAAGCTTTGAACCCCGTTTCCAGCCCAAGCACCTGCGGCTCCCCGACCCCGGCCCGGGCTTGGGCTCTGCACCCCCGGACTCACAGGTGGGCCAGGCCGGCCTTGCGCACGGCTGACGAGATGGCCTTGATGGCCGTCAGCATTGAGTTCAGCAGCTGGGTTAGCTCCCCGGTCCCTTTGGCCTGGCGTCCCTTTTCCATAACATAGCGGGTCAGGGTGAGCATATCGGTTTCAAAGGGGCTTCTGTCTGTCATCCTGGCGATAATACTTCCAATCTTTCTTTCCTCCAGGCAGGAATCCGCGCTTATCTGGCTCTGCAGGGTGTGAGCTGATAAGAAACCTGTGCAGGCAGTGCCAGGACCTTTAAGGAAAAGGGCTCCCTGCCCACGTGACTGGCCTAACTGGACTAGCCCTCAAGGAAACCGCTCCAGCCGCTGAGATGACAGCTGCTGAAGGTCCCGAGCAGGCTGCAAATAGAACTGGGCTGCTGCAAATGCGGACGGGCTTTCTCTCCGCGGGCGCCTCTTGGTGCAGATTTGAAGGTGCAGTCACTTAGCGAGGAAGCAGCTGACAGAAAGTGATGCACGAGAACGTTTAAGGCCATAGAAGGATTCTTTGCTACTGCAGGACCCGACTCTCTCACGGTTATGTGAGCGGGGCTGGCAGACATCTTTTCTGGGGCACAGGTCACATAGTAAAATAATGGCAGCCCCAGGGACACTTGAGCCAAGCTGTTTCCAAATCAGTCCATTTCCAGAAAGCGTGTGTGATCGGATGGACCTCCATAGCACAGAGCCAAATCTGCCTGAACAAAATCATACTCCTAGCAGAGAATCTAGCCCCAGCATTAATTTGTCAGCGTCTCCAGATTTGCATATCATAACAAATACTTTCTGATTAAAATCAAAGCCTAAATACATGTAAAACCAGAAGTGGGTCCTCACCACCAGCTCAGCTCCCTAGATAGCTGCCGCCAGGCAGCGCACACAGTGGCCGGGCACCGGGTGGTCTCTGTGTGGTGGCGACGCAGCTCTCTGAGGGCCGACAGAGCTGGCTCTGAGTCCCAAACCGCGTTGTTTTTTGTACAATTTGGTAAAGTCACTCTCTGGCTTTTTCCTGACTTGCAAATGAAACTAACAATAAAACATCCACCTTATGGAGTGACGGTGAAGAGTTAAACGGTAGCATGAGCTTGGTAAGGACTGGGTGCTTCACAATACTTCGCCAGGAATCCTTTTCAGTTCTTCATGTTCTCATAATTAATATGTGTACAGAGATAATTAAGAATTTGAACACGGTTCTTCAGCTTGATATGCTGCCTCCCTTGACACTTATTTCAATTAGAGTGTGCTTAGCTCTAATAAAAACTCCGGTGCCGTTTACACACGCAGGGGTTTGCTCTTACTACAGACCGAGTTCAGCAGGCCGTGGCTATGGCATTCTCTGAGCTCTTCAGAGACCCCCAAGACCTCTCTCTGGTGTCCCGGGTCTGCCGGCTTTTGTTCCCTTTCTTGTCATCTTGTGGGCATACAGTGGTCTGCATATCTGAGTTTTCAAGATCTGGGCCAGGAAGAGACTGCAGTTTGCGGAGAGTGGCCTGTTGACCGGTTTGCAGATTTTCTCTTCCGCCTAACATGGCCGTCGGTGCAGGAGGGTTTCCCAGGAGAGCGTGCAAAGTGATGTTCTCAGAGGGAACCGTCACCTCCGCCCTAGAGACACTGGTATGCTCCCACAGGAACCCAGGCTTGGATGTTTAGTTACATTAGCTCCATTTATCATGTCAGAAACTGCAAACAACTAACTATTGCTCAGCAGCAAACAGGAAAACAAACTAGTAAATCCATAAAGTGGATATTTTTCAGCAGTGAAAAGGAACAAGCTAGTGCTACATTAATTCTGTTGAGGGAAAGAAGCTCATCTCCAAAAATGATCTCTCACAGGATTCCACGTGTAGATATTCCCAGAAAGATCAGCTCATGTTGACTGAAGACAACTTTGCAGTTGTCAAAGAACGAGGCTGTGGAGACAGACAGAAGAGGGGAGATTTCTGCAGAACACAAACTGTTCTGTACCCCGATTATGGATGCAGTTGCTCAGATCTGTATATTTTATTAAACTTCTTGGAACTGTCCATTTTTTAAAAGTCACTTTACTGTAAAATAATACAGAGTAGGTTATGGACAGTCTATATATCTTATTAGTCTAGGAAGAGTTAAGTAGAAAAATCAAAATTTCTATAGCAATTTTCCTCTTATACTTGATCACTTTTATTAAAATATAGACTTAAAAATGAAACAAGTTATGTTGGGTGTGGTGGCACACACCTGGAATGGTGGCACCCACTTGTTAAGCTGAGGCAGGAGGACTGCTGCAAGTTCAAGGCCAAACTGAATTACAGAGTGAGACCCTGTCTCAAAGAAGCCAAAAAAGGGGCAGGCATTTAGCTCAGTGGTTCCAGTGTCTGCCTGGCAAACATAAGGTCCTGAATTCAATTCCCAGTTACCATGTACCACAATGGTACACGTGGTGGCTCACTCCTGTAATCCCAGCACTTGGGGGGTAGAGGCAGGAGGATTGCTGTGAGTTTGAGGCCAGCCTGGGCTACACGTTGAGTTCATGGTCAGCCTGAATTACAAAGCCAGACCCAACTAAAGCAAAGCAAAACAAAAGAAAACAAAATTTAAATTTTTTTTTTTTAAGGTTTTTTGAGACAGGGTCTCACTTTTGTGGTTCAGGCTGGCCCTGAGCTCAGCCTCAAACTCACATCATAGCATTCCTCCTGCCTCTGCCTCCCGAGTGCTGGGATTACAGGCGTGAGCCACCACGCCCGGCACTGTGGTATGCGGTACTGATTGCTGCTGGGCATGAGTCTCCACACCCAGTAT
>PVIR01045291.1:0-10795 GCA_004026965.1 Petromus typicus
GATAATTTAGGAAGATAATCAGCCTTCCCAAGGACTCCAGCAAAAGCCTGCACATGGAGAACAGGAAGTGGCTTTCCTAGAATTTCTGTATGGGGTCACTGATGAAGAATTTTCTAGACAGTGTTCAAAGACTAGAATAAGTCTTTTCTATTTTGAAGGTATAGACTTCAATGTAAGGCAAAATTAAAAAAAAAAAAAAAAGAAAAGAAAAGAAGGGGAGAGACAATTCTTTTAAAGCAACACAAAAATCTCCCAACCGACCACAGTGAATAGAGACACGTAAACCACTGGGCACAAATTCCAAAATAATTCTTTTAAGAAAGCTTAGTAAATCTCAAGAGCATACAGGGAAAGAGTTCAATAAAATCGGGAAAATAATAAGCCAATTAAAAATTTTGCACAGACTAAAGAAGCTTTAAATACATTTTTAAAATTCTAGAACTAAAAAATATAATGAGTGAAATGAAAAATACCATAAGTGATGAAGCGAGAAAATAATATAAATTCCAAGACAGATTATTTGAGAATTTATAGTGAAAGAGAAGAAAGGGGAAAAAAGATGAAAAATAATTTTAAAATTACAAGATTTATGAAATATTATCAAAAGAGCAAATATTTAAGTGATTTTTTCACAAATCAGAAAATAGAGATGAAGAGATAAAAGAAGTAATAACAGGGGCAAGAGTGTAGCTCAGTGACAGAAAATAAAATTAGCATGTGAGAAAACTTCTGGATATTCTCCAGCATCACTCCATAAAGAGGAAGAGGAAAAAAGAGAAGGAGCAAGAGGAAAAGGAGAAGGAAGAAAAGGAGGAAGAAGACAAATATTAAAAAGATTTTCATATTCTGGTACAAATTCTCAACTTCTTTTCATGACAAGAATTCTCTGTAAATTAGATACAGAAGAAATGTTTCTTAATGCAAGAAAGGGAATACAAGTCAATTTCACAATTTAAACTATGGTCAACAGTACAAAGCTGAAAGTTTTTCTCTAAAATCATGAATAAGATTCTTGCCTCTCTCTTTACTACAGTCATGGAAGTCCTAAGCAGACCAATTAAGTAGGAGAAAAAGACTTCAAAATTATGAGAGAGGGAGAAAATTTGCCCTGTTTGTAGATGACAGGAATATATACCATATAAACATATATATACATATATATATAACCATATATACCATATATACATATACATATATGTATATATACATACACATGTATATATATGTACATATGGTTATATACATATATATGACGTGTATATATATATATATATATATATGACATATGTATATATGGTATATATGGTTATATACACACACACACACACACACACACACACATATAAATATCTATGCCCTAAAGACTCCATTAGAAACTCACAAAAGTAACAAGAGAATCCAGTAAATGTGCACACTGCAGTATCAACAAATATCAAGAACATTCTACATACTAGCGATGAACTCTTCATAAAGAAACCAGGAGAATCATGTCATTCACAGCGCATATAATAAATTCTGAGAAATAAACTTAATAATTGATATTTTACAAATACATGCTACTCAAAGTGATATATAAAGTATCTGTCAACATCCAATGGCAATTTTCACAAAAATAGAAAAAAAAATTCAGAAATTAACTTAGAACTTTAATTATACCTCCAATAGCCTAAGTAATCTTGAGCTAAAAGAACAAAATCAGAGATATCACACTGTGTCTTTAAGATATATGACAAATTTGTACAGAGTTATATTAATAAGTATATCACAATACTGACCAATTAACAGACATGTGTAGGAAGGGGATAGGACAGACTAGACATCCTGAAAGTAAATATATATAGTTGTGACCAGGTGATTGTCAACACATATGCCAATAACATACAACAACAAAAAAGACAATCACCAGCAAATTGTAAGAAGAAGTGATATATGTGTAAGAATACAATGATGAATAGGTGAGTTCAACATTAAATAACACAATTTCAGTATTCCAAAATATATCATAATTCAAAATATCATGTACTATAATTTCTTTTTTCAATTCTGAGATTTTATTGCAAAAGCTATCTCAAAACATATTGCACACTTAAACAGAAGACCTGAAAGTGTAAGACTTCAAGAAAAAGATATGGAGGGTAGGGAGTTTCCACTTTACAGGACTATTTGGTTTGGGGTGTTTGTTTGTTTATTTGTATTTGGCTATGATCCCAAGACTATAGTTTGCAAAAGTGAAAACAGTCTAATTGGATTATATCAAATGGTAACATAGCCACATAGCAAGAAAAAAATCAACTGGGTGAAGAAAAAAAAAAAAAAACCTATGGAATAGGAGAAAATACTTGCAAACCACACATCCAATAAGATATTAATTTCCAAAACAGATGAGAAATTGAACTGAACAAACATTTCTTAAAGAAAACCATACAAAGTGAATTCTAACTTCAATAGCAATGATATATCACCACATCAGATAGATTAGCTATTTTCAAAGAAGACTAAGCCACCAAGAGTTGGGGAAGATATGAGGAAAGGCAAATTTTTGTACATTGTTGGTGAAATGTAAATTAGCAGATGAAGTATAAATTACATTATAGAAAGTCCTCAAAAAAAAGTTCCAATATAGAGCTACTATATAAAGCAGGATTCCTGCACCTGCATATGTTTCCAAAGGACAAGAAATCAATGTGAGAAAAGGTCTTTTTCCATCTTACTATCACTGCAGAAGTATTCACTATAGCCAAAACATGAAACCAGCCCAAGTGTCCTATGAACAGCGATGAAAGACAGAAATGTTGTGATTTTGTGACAATAGAGTTAACCTGGAGGATAGTGTATTAATTGAGATAAGTCAGACAGAAAAAAATACATAATATCACTTATAGGTAGAATCTAAAAAAAAAGAACTCATAAAAGCAAAGAGTAGCATGAAAATTACCAAGATAGCGGGCATAGCAGTGGAAAGATGTTGGTCAAAATACATAGAACTTTAGTTGCACGGGAAAAATAAATTCAAAAGTTATATTTTGCAATATGATAGTGATAGTTATAACGGTGTAGTGTTCCAGAAATCATTAAGAGTGTAGAATTTGTGTGTTCTCACCACATAAAATGATGAATAGGTGAGTTTAACATTAACTAACACAATTTCAGTATTCCAAAATATGTCATAATTCAAAATATCATGTACTATAATTTCTTTTTTCAATTCTGAGATTTTATTGCAAAAACTATTTAAAAATTCTAAAAGGCATGATATACACAGGTGTGAATATGCAAATGTAATAATTAAGACATTTAAATATTTGACTCAAGCACATTTTTATTACAAAATGCTACTGAATGTCACCAGGGAATAGTTTTCAGGACAGCCTGCAGACACCAGTCTGTAGATACTTGACTCTTCTATATTAAATAGTGTATATTCATAGTGTTTGTATATAACCTATACATAGCCTTTCATTTAATTTGTTATCTTTAGATTACTTCCAGTACCTAATAAAATTCAAATGATATGCAAGCAAGTTTTATATTACGTAGTCCAGGGAATTGTAAGAAAAACCTGCAGACAAGAATTATAGTATTTTCATCTGTGATTGGTTGAATCCATGGATGTGGAAAGAAAATTATACATAGTACATATTATGGTTTTTGTCAGTTTCAAACCAAAACACAACCAAAGATCAAGTCATGAAGTTATCATGTGGAAGAAAATTCTAAATAACCCCTAAATAACATTTTCAAATAAATGAACTGAGAATTTATTCATGCTTTAATTACTACCAACCTTGATTGTATCTTTTGAGGGACTATTCATGATAGAAAGTATATATCCATTTATCTCTTTCTCTTCATGGTTAATGTATGCATAACTACAAATAAAGGCTGAAAAGTATTTATCAATGTGAACAAACAAAAGCAAGTGTTATGAAATGTTAGCTGTGACTATGCATCTTTGAGGACTGCAATGAAAGAAGTTGTTTTATAGTATTTACTCCATTTTTGGTTTCTACAGTGAATGCCCATCACACTTGAAAACAGCAAGAAATCTTACTGCTAGCCACAAGGAGCAGCAATTTCAAAGAGAGAAGTGAAATCTCAGGGAACGAGCAATTGAGGCACGTGTGAGGGGCTCAGTGCAGATGACTCTGCAAAATTAGCAGTATAAGGAAGAAAGAAAGGGGTCCCAGGGAGGAGCAGCAAGATTTCCTCAGTCCTGGCAGAGGGAAAGGAGAAAAAAAACACAGAATTATGAGAGAATGAGAAAGCACTTGAGGGAAGAGATGGGGTGGACTAGCCATCTCTCCCTTGAGGCAGGAGACAAAAAGAATGAGAACACTGAGAACTGAGACAAGAGGACTGTGTCTGGGTGAAGACTAGAATATCACCCATGCTGTTGCAATTGCAGGAAGGAACGCAGCAGGCTATCCTTGGAAAGAGATCAAGTTAGGGTTAGGGGCTAAAGGGCCAGATAACCATTTATAATCAATAATTTAAAAGAGACAAGTATCACTCTTGTAGAGAAGAAACTAGACTGACTGCCTATCATAGCATTATCCTTACTTCAGTTTAGATTTGAGAAAGAAAATGTTGACTCCCTAGTTGATTAGTGAAGTAACATATATCTGTTAAGAATGATTATGAATTAAGATATTACATGAATTTTACAAATGTTTAAGAGATAAGATTATCCTTTAGGCAATTGGGAAACCTAGATGGGTAGGGTGGCCATAAAACAGCATGATAGAAAACTTAAACTACTGAATTGATTATAAACATTTGTTGTAGTTTGATGGAAAGAACATTGAGACTCAAGTCAGAAAATCATGACTTAATTCTGATTCTAATATTACTTGCGGTTTCACTTAGCCTTAAGGAACATTGCTTTCCAATTTTCTTGCTTATCAAAATGCAGTATACCATTTTTCTCCTCTCATGTAGAGTTGATCAAAAACGTAAAGGACCCAGATGATCTTTATATATAAATCTTCACACAAGTACAAGCTTAAATTATGGACAGTTCCTATTTAAGTAATATCACATGTATGTTTCACTTTGTCCCTGCACAATGCCCCCTCGGGTTAGATGCACTGGTAGGTAAATTCTATTAATTTAAAGCAAACTTATCTCCAGACTGTGAAGGTAACTGTTCTGACGAGTACACATTGAACTAAATGTCAACAGACTTTCCACTTTTCTTAATAATGAGAACCACAGGTCAATAAGTAGTGCCAGTTACAAGCTTATATATCAATGTTGAATCAAACATTTTTGGCCCAGACATAAGTTCTACAAACTCTGTCTCCTCTTGAGAAATATAAATATTGTTGTGCATGTGTGTAATCACAAGCCATATCTCAAAAATGTATAATAGTCACTTGAACTGGAAATAGGAATTAAGGAATGAGGCATTTGTGAAATCACTTTCAAGTACAGGTGGAAGGTACCACAATAGCTTTTCTATTTTTTACTTATTTAATATATTTTATTTAGTTCACAACATTAAGTTAATGGTTTGGTACTTGTTGCCACATATCTGTTTTTCTCAGTATTAGGATGAGTAAACCATGTATCATGGGTCATTATTTGGAAGACTGAGCAACTTGTAATCATCATAAAATAACCAAAAACTGGGACTTATCACTTAGGAAATTAACATTCTAGCAATATCTTTATACTTGACAAATGTTTTTTCAATATGTTTATTTCTGTAAACTTTGTATAGAATGGATATAAATGAACTAAAGTAGCCAATCTCACTTACATTTTCATTTTCTTTCTTTTATGATGTGTTGTAATGTCCCCTGTATTTATCTATTAATTATTGGTCTAGGCAGGTGGTGGCACCTAGTTGTATGCAGTTATTTTGCTAAGACTGAATTTGATGAGCCAAATTATAATTTAAGAATCAGTGGAAACAGGAGATGGTCACTTTGCTATTGACTCAGTCAGGATGTCAAGTTGCCATCAATAACCCATACTCAGGTCCATGCCATTTTTTATGCTGCGTCATTTTTCTTCTTCTTTTTTTTTTTTTGAATTGAAATCTTTATTGGTACATTACATATATGCATCATGATTACACTCCATAATGGGGATTTGTACCAGTATAAGACACAACTTAATTCTCATTTTTTCCCATAGCCCTACCCACCCTACCGCTCTCCCATATACATAAAATTTGTTTCCTTTCTTCTTTGTTATAATCTCATTATTTTTCCTCCTTCACCCTGTTTTACTTTGAGTATTTTCTATTTCACAATATATAACATATAATCCTAGGACTCATTTACATCTTTATTTTCTCATACCAGAGAAAAGATGCGATATGTACTTATCTGTGACCTATTTATTTCACTTATGAGGATATCCTCAAGGTATGTCCATTTAAGTAGAAATGATTCAAACTTATTATTTTTTATGGCAGAGTAATACTCCATTCTTTAGAAGAACCACATTTATCCAGTCTCCAGTTGATGGACATTTGGGTTGTTTCCAAGATTTAGCAATCACAAACTAAGCTGCCATAAACATGGGTGCACATATGTCACTGTGATACGAATCTTTTAATTCTTTTGTGCATATACCTAGTAGGGCAATGGCCAGGTCAAATGGGACTCCAATCCTAGCTTTTTGAGGAATCTCCAAAATAATCTCCACAGGGGTTGTACTAGTCTACAGTCCCACCAACAGTGGAGAAGGGTTCCTTCTTCTCCGCAGCCTCGCCAACATTTGCTGCTGGCGGATTCTGAAATGGTAGCCATTCTATGTGGAGTGAGATGAAATCTCAGTGTTGTTTTCATCTGCATCTTCGAATGACTAATGATGTTGAGCATTTCTTCATATGCTTCTTAGCTGCTCTTACTTCTTCTCTTTAAAGCAACTAAAAGTTCCACATATATTTTAAAGATAAATCAATTGACAAAATGTTCTGAGGTTAGAAAATAAGGACACCTCCATATTCAAGTTAGTCTCATTTGGCTCCTTATTCTTCATGAATGTTTTGGAGAGGAGATGGTCACTTGGATGACCTTTGTAATGCTACTGAGCAGTGCCTTAGTCAAAGGAGATCACCTGAGGAAAAGACCATGCTATCTAAGGTTATGGTGAATTGTCTTAGCCACTTTTCTTTTAAATAAAGGAGTGATATATGAATTGTGATTTTTTACATAACTGGTGTTTCTTCTCATTTGTAAAATTAATCAACTCAAACTATGGAGTCTTGATACACAACAAATAGGAAAGCTAACATTCAACTGTTTAACCTTCCAGAGCAACCTTCAGCTGGATCTTATATTGCTTATAAAAAAATCTGCCTACGCTTATTATTAAATCTATTTTTATTAAACCTATTATTATAAGAATTTTGAATGTTTTCCTTTTCTACTACTAGAGCAGCGTCAATCATATGTGAATATTTTACAATTATTCCTGTGCCAAAGAAGTCTTCAATTGTTATTATTGAAAAGGATTTTTGTTCCACTGGGTGACTTTACTGTCCCATTCATTTCAAATTTACATTCCCTATGCTCAGATGCCAAAAAATAAGTTGTACACTTGAGCATTATTGATTTAATAAGTTCAAAAGGTTTGACATTGAAATCTTTAAGCTTAATAGCTATTTGAGTGTCCTTAATTTTGAGCAGTAGTTGTGTTTACTACAAACTATCTTCTGGGTACTGTTTCCTTCTAGAAGTTTTGCACATGTGTTTATGCAAATTACAAGTACAGTTTAAGTCCCATGACTGTGTCTGATTAGTCCTATATTCCTCAGACTATTACTTGATTTTTTTTTGTATGTGTGTGTGTATGTGTATGTGTGTGTGTGAGTGTGTGTGGTAGTGGGGACCTAACCCAGGACCTTTGCACTGAGCTAAATCTTAGCCACCCCTCCATTCCTCACTTTTTCCTTCTTTTAATTACTAATTTTATTGGTACATTTTATAATGTGAATCATGGTGTCACTATAATTGCCTAGGCTTTTGCTCCAGCTTGCCAGCCTTCTGCCTCAGACTCCTGGAGGCTTCAGATTACAGAAGTGTGCCACCATGCATGACGTACTTAAACTCTTTAAGTCTTTGTTTTATCTCCAAAATAGTAATATTGATCACAAACTAAAATCATCTCTTTCCTGGTAGAATAATTTTAAGGAATGGAATGAGATAATACATATAAAACATTTTCAAAGGACAGGAGGTACCTAAGAAGGTGCTAGATGCTGAGTTTTTACTATTATCACATTATGAATAAATTAAACTAATTTAAAGTTCATATGAAAGATGAGAAAAGTTACATTGAGTTTCTTCAAAGCAGGATGATGCCACTTCTACATGTTTCCAAAACAGCCAGCACCAGGCTCCTGCCACCTTTCTCTCTGTCTTGGAGTCTCTCTGACCACTAGCCAGTGCAGCCCTTCACAGGGTGACTCACCCAGACGTGAACATTCTTAGGTAATCAGAGTACAGTAAACAACATCATGAGTTATGTTTTCAAATTCAAGATATTCTTATGTTATCTTCACCCACCTCTGTTAAAGTCTGTTCTCCTGCCAATAGCATTTAAAAGTACATGCAAAATCTAATTTTAAAGTTGATCTCAAAAGAAATTTAAGAGTAAATTAAAAATAAGGCTAAGTATTGAGGGCATCTATAATTTTTCTCAATGCCAATGTTTCCTGTGCTAATAAATCTGTTTAAGTTCTTTGGTCTCCACTTGGTTCTTATCTGTAACAGCCCAGTAATCTTCCCTTCTAACAACGACAGTTAACCATCCAAACTTTGAGAATTCTCTTATATCCTACTACACGGGGCTCAAAACCAAAACCATATACAGTGATCTGTCACTAGTTCAACCCATGAAACAAACCCATTTGTCAGAATAACCACCTCAAACTTCAATTTAACAACAAACAAAGCTATTCTCATGACAACTTTTCTTTACTATCTTTCCATAAATCACAGCACTCAGGTGTATGGAAAGCATTTAAATCTTGCTCAGGATAATTTATTGGTTTTTTTTGTTTGTTTGTGGGTGTTTTTTGTTTTTTTTGTCATTTTTTTTAGGTTTTTTGAGACAGGGTCTCGCTTTTGTGGTTCAGGCTGGCCCTGAGCTCAGCCTCAAACTCACATCACAGCAATCCTCCTGCCTCTGCCTCCCGAGTGCTGGGATTACAGGCATGAGCCACCATGCCCGGCACTGCTGTATGTGGTACTGGTTGCTGCTGGGCGTGAGTCTCCACACACACTATTGTTATGTGGTAACCGAGGATCGAACCCGGGTCCTTGAGCTTGCAAGACAGGTGACGGAACCACTGAGCTAAATGCCCGGCCCAATTTATTGTTTGTTTTAGAGTGTTCACATCCAATTTACCCTCTCCTCAAAATATTTTCATACAATTCAAATTATTACACCATATATATATATTAATAAATAGGTAATATATATTAATCTGTGTTATTTTCTTGTAGATTACCTAGATTGGTTTATCTTTTTCCTACATAATATAAAATATCTATAAGAACTATATACAATAGTATACAAAACTGATTTAGTTTTTAGCTAGAGCTACAGTTATAAACAAGCAGGGACCAGAATTTCAAATGATTGTTTTCATCTTGATTGTATAATGTGCAAATCAATGACAGGGATAAATGAGAGATTTATTTTGTATATACCTGAGTGTGACTACATATGATCTCATGTTTTTAAAGTCCAAAGCATATTCATAATCAGCAATCAGCTTAAAATACTTTCATTGGTATTTGTGTTGCATACAATATTAAGTTTATTGTAGCCATAGTTACAATGTGTTCAAATGAATTGAAACACAAGAGAGAATTTCTTTCTAAATGTTGTCATATACTAAATGGAAATTTGTTCATTAATCATTTATTGGACACTTAATATGAATTAGACACTACGGTATTGAGAATTTTAAAAATGAATAAAACATAGCAGTAGAAACTCAAAATTTAGTCACTGAGAACATGTATGACTATAAAAACATTAAAGTTAATTTCACTGAAAATTATATATATATATATATATATTTTTTTTTAGTGTCCTCAACATTGGTCTAGAAATGACCAATGTTTTCATTGCTATTATTGGGCAAAAAGTTTAAGCTTAAAATATGGAGACATCTTTGATATCTCCTGCTGCTACACTGCTATTGCTGTGCAATCTCCAAGTCTTAGATATGATTCTGCTGTCCATTGCCCATTGGGTCACCAGGCCTCCATCTCTGATTAGAAGGTCTTCCCACCTTCCCTCCACCGACTCCCCAAGAATGAGCAAGGGCTCTTTTTTCTGTAAGGAAGCTTCCTGTAAAGCAGTGCTATAAGAAGACAGGAACTACCAGAATTATCATAAATGGAAAATATCTTCAGAAAACATCAAGCTCAGCTGCTTTGGCAATTTCAACCCACAATGATTTATTCACTTCATTTCTGAATTCATAATTCACTTTTCTTTCAACGTCTTTGGCAGTTGTGCTATTTTATGGCCTTTCTGATGTTGCTGTTTTGCTCTTTTAATTTAGTATTACAGATGAAATATTTTCATCATCTTCTAAGCATAGTGCTAGTCAAAGTGCTAAGAGTGAAGTGAGTGAAAAATAATTCTTTCTCTTAACTAACTAAATGTGTGTAAATAACTGTATGGTATCAGGTAGGAAAGCATGCATATAAAACTATGACACACAACTGCTGAAGCAAAAGTCTCACACTTGCAGAAACTCACGTCTTACTCTCTCACACATAATTGAGAAAAGGACCAAAATTTTCAAAGCCATTCGTGA
>PVIR01045292.1:0-10793 GCA_004026965.1 Petromus typicus
TCGATTAGCTCCAAGGCACGAGCATCACAGAAAGAGAATATGGAAGATGAAAGAAGCAGAAAGACAGCAGGAAGAGAATGGAAATGAGAAATGTGTCCTCAGGTGCCACCCAACCGGGTCCTATGTCCCAGCTCATGAAATTAGTGCCTCATGAGACAATCACATCTAGATGTCCCACATATGAAATGAGTACATTTTTTATCTAAACCGTAACAAACAGAAGCACCAATCAGTTCAGACTGCCTCTGAGGTGATGTTTTACCACCTATTCTGACAGCAACCACCCTGCACTACCCGCACAGCACCAGGTACAATGGCACCATCCTCAGCAAGGCTGTGCCCACTGCACATGGCAGATGTGAATGGGCTCACTGGGATAAATAGACAGAAATCCAAGAAGTTCACTCAACTGGCCTCCAGCTTTGTAACTTACTAGCATGACTCACAAACTCAGATAAGTGCTATATTTATGATTAAGTTTCCATAAAAGAAACTATTAGTACCAGTCAAATAAAGAGGGACAGACGATATGATCTTCTCAAGAAATCTGGTCCCATCATCCTTCTAACACATTAATTTTTTCACCAAGCGGAAAGCTGTACAAAGCTTAGGTCGGATGTATTTTTAATCACTGTTTTATTGAGTAAACATGACTGATTGAATAATATTCCACATAATTGCATCCAATCTGCAACTAACTTACTTTCTATGGTGTCTCGATAAGGTCAAACCTCTAGACATCTGATGATACATACACTCTTCCTGGTGCTAAGTTCCTATCAAAACTCATCCCTTAGCCTAAATGCAGGTGTGGTCCAGAGGGCTCATGATTAACAAAAGCAGGTCCTAGTACTCAGAAAATACCAAGGAATTAGTTACCTTTCCAGTAAACAGGGACAAAAAATATTCTTTAATATATACTATTATTATTCATGGAGATTGACTGTAGAAATGCTCATTATTCTCCTCAGCTGCCTTTTTTTTTTTTTCCTTGAGTCTGTTAATATAGTGTATAACATTTACTGATTTACGTATATTGAACCATCCTTGCATACCTGGGATGAATCCAACTTGATCAGGGTGTATAATCTTTTTGATAATTCTCTGTATTCTGTTTGCCAGTATCTTATTGAGGATTTTTACATCTATGTTCATTAGGGATGTTGGCCTGTAGTTCTCTTTTTTAGCTGGGTCTTTCTCTGCTTTTGGAATCAGGGTAATGGTTGATTCCAGGAATGAGTTTGGGAGTACTGCTTCCCTTTCAATTTCATTAAAGAATACAAGAAGTAGAGGCACTAACTCTTCTCTAAAAGTTTTATAGAATTCAGCAGTAAAACCATCAGGTCCAGGGCTTTTCTTTGTTGGCAGGTTTTTAATTACATTTTCAATTTCAGAGATTGATATTAGGGTATTTAACATTTCTATATCTTCTTTATTCAGTTTTGGCAGTTCTTATGTGTTTAGAAATCTATCCATTTCTTCTACATTTTCTATTTAATTGAAGTATAAATTTTCAGAATAGGTGTTTATTATCCTCTGGACTCCCTCTGGGTTGGTAGTAATTTCCCCATTCTCATTCATAATAGTATAGACGTGAGCCTTTTCCTTCCTTTGCTTAATAAGGTTGGCTTAGGGTCTATTTTGTTTATCCTTTCAAAGAACCAACTCCTCTATTCATTGATTTTTTGTATTTGTTCTTAGTTTCTATTACATTAATTTCTGTCCTGATCCTTATAATTTCTTGCCTAGTGCAAGCTTTGGATTTGTTTTTCTCCTCTCTTTCCAGTCGCTTGAGGTTCAGTCTTAAATTATTTATTTGAGCTTGTTCTGTTTTTTGGATGTAGGCATTCACTACTATGAGTTTTCCTTGTAGAATGGCTTTCATTGTGTCCCATAAATTTCTATGTTATATTGGGATTGTCGTTTAGTTGTAAGAACTGTTCAATTTATTTTCTAATTTCTTCTGTGACCCATTGGTTGGTTAGCAGAGTGTTTTTCAGTTTCCATGTGTTTGTGAGGATCTTGGGCTTTCTTTTGCTATTCAGCTCCAATTTCAGGGCACTGTGGTCTGACAGAATACAAGGGATAACTTCAACCCCTTTGTATTTATTTAAACCTGTTCTATGAATGAGCACATGGTCTATTTTGGAGAATGATCCATGAGCAACTAAGAAGAATGTAAATTCTGACTTTGTGGGGTGAAATACTCTGAAGGCATCTATTAAGTCCATTTGCTGAAGAGACTGGTTTAGCATTTCCTTACTGACTTTTTGTCCTGTTTACCTGTCTCTTTGTGACAGTGGGGTATTGAGGTTCCCTACTATTATTGTGTTGGAGCTTATCTGGTTTCTCATGACCATTAATATTTATTTTATATAGTTGGGTGCATTAGAATTCAGTGCATAGATATTTAAGATTGTTATTTCTTTCTCTTGGATTTGTCCCTGTACTAAAAGATAGTGTCCATCTTTATCTTTCTTCATCAGTTTTGGCTTGAAGTGTATTCTGTCTGCAAATAAGATAGCCACTCCTGCTTTTTTGCTGTTTCCTATTCATGGAGTATTGTTTTCCATCCCTTTACTTTCAGTCCATGGGTTTCTTTCTGAATTAGGTGTGTTTCTTGTATGCAGCAGATTGAAGCATCTTGCTTCTTGATCCATTCTGCCAGTCTGTATCTCTTAATTGGCACATTGAGTCCATTGACGTTAATGGTTATGACTGATATAGGCATATTTAGGGCTGACATGTTTTCCTGTTTTTGGCTCTGTTATTCTACTTTTGCTTTTTTCCCATCAGTTTCTTGTTTGTCCCCAAGGGTTGACTGTGTTAAGTCTCCTGGATTTGTAAGTTTCTTTATTTTTCTCCAAGATATTCTTTAGAATGTTTTGGAGCATAGATTTCGCATTTGTGAAGTTTTTCAGGTGTTCTTTGGCACAGAAGAATCTTAATTCCCTGTCAATTTTGAAGGATAGTTTTGAAGAATACCTCAGTCTGGGTTGGAAGTCATTTTCTTTTAGGGCTTGAAATACTTCACTCCAGGCTCTTCTTGTATTGAGTGTTTGAGTTGAAAAGTCTGCTCTGATCCTGATGGACTTCCCTCTGTATATAATTGTTTTCTTTTCTCTGGCTACTTTCAGTAGTTCATTCTTTTATATATATATATATATCTGGAACTTTTATAATTATATGCCTTAGTGTAGATTTTTTCATGTCACAGGCATCTGGAGTTCTGTATGCTTCATATATTTGTAGGTCTAATTCTTTTTCTTTTCCTGTGAAGTTTTCTGCCATTATCTCTGTGAATAGTTTTTTTTTTTTTTTAAATGTCTTTTGTGTTGTCTCTTGCTTCCTCAGTGACTCCAATCAATCTTATGTCATTCTTCTTTGAATCATCTAGGAGTTGTTGGGTTGATTTCTCATCCCTTGACATTTTCCATAAATTGTGCCTTTCCTGTTTATTGGGTGATATTCTGTCTTGTAAGTCTGAAATTCAGTCTTCTGCCATATTCATTCAATTGCATACACTTTCACTTTCTTTCTTGATTTCCTGGACCTCTGCTTGTAGGTGTTTAAAAGGTTCCATTGCTTTTGCTATCTTGGATTCTATTAAGTCCTTGATTTCCTCTTTAGCTTTATTAATCATAGTGTTGACTATATCCAATATCTCTGCTTTCATCTCAGAGATCAGTTCAGATTTCCATTTTACTAAATCTGCTTTGGTTACCATTTCTGAGAACCCTGGAGACTGACCTTCAAACTTCTCTATTTCCCTTCCCTCTGTATTACTTTGGGGTGAGGAACTTTGCATCTGAGAGTATAAGTGTTTCCTCATCTCTGATTTTTGTCGTTCCTGTTGTTTTTGGCTTTGTACCTGTGCTTTTTTCTAGTGAAGTTTTCTTGCAAGCTTCTTTCCTCCTAATAGTTAGAACCCTTAAAATATCAGTGTTTCTTGGGTTGTTCTTCTACAGTCAGTACAGAGTCCCTGGATGTGCTTGTGCAGTTGACATGGGGAAAAGCAGGCTCTGGCCCCTGCTTGGCTGTGATGTTGCTGGCTGAGTTTCCCGCAACAATGCCCATTCCTATGCTGAGTCCCTGGGTGCACTTCTGGCATGGACCTGGAGGCCAGCAGGCTCCGGTCACAGCACAGCTCCCAGCTGCTTCTTTTTTAAACACATTAAGAGTTAGCCAAGTTTACTGAGAATCTTATTATCAGTCTGCAAGACAGCCAGTGTTGTTCTCATTAACCGGGATAAAGTGAGCCATTCTGCATGTTCACTTGCTATTGGATTTTACAATGTAGAAGGGAAATATGTGGGGATTGGGAAACCCTTGGATCATAAAGGGAAATGCAGTAGACCGGCAAGTCATGACTGACTTGACACATGAACAACTTTTATCATGAGCAGAATTTCAGTTCAAACTTTCCAGCAAAGTCCTGAGTTACAGCCCAAATGGTTGGTTGTGTTATCAGATGGTCTCAGATAGGGATTTAACCCTTATAGAGCTCTGGAACAAACATGACAACATCTTTTCCTGTGTAGGGTTAACTGAAAAATCTTGGGCTAGTGTCTCTGTGAGGACACTTCAAACTGCCTAAGTACAGGAGAAAGACTTTAAAGGCTGTGTAGCAGAGCCTGAGCCTTCAGTTGACTAACCTGAGTTACAGCCAATCCTCTGGAACCAAATGAATTTGTAAGTCAAGGCCCCATGATAGAAGCTTTTCTTAGATGACTAAGCAATCAAAGTTTGTATTATCAATATCCTAAGCCCCTCTGCCTGTACTAACACCTCATTAGGAGGGAAGGTAGCATGTAGGAAGCATATCTTCACTGAGCTTCCTGATAACAGGAACTTTCCTGGTCTTATCATAGGGATGCCAGCCAAGCCATGCTAACACCTAGGACTGGTGATGACCAAAGCCTTCCTTACTCATGTTCCATTTTAAAGGTGGTCCCCACTATATTCTCAGAGGGTAATAATAATTTTACTACAATGATGAGAATTACTAGGTAATTACATGAAGTAATCACTGTGCAAAAGTCATGGTTCTTAGTGCCTCATTAACTGATTTAATCTTCCCATATTATGCCATAAGAAAAATACGCTTTATTCTTGGATTACAAAATAAAGTTACCAGGAAGTTCAGTATCTTGCCAGAGTGACTTAAATGCATCTGACTTCAGGGCTTTCTTTGAACAACATGGGCTTTGTGCCCATGGCTCAGTGGCCTGTGAAGCTATTCATGTGCCAGATAAATTTATTAGATGAATTGTCTCACCTGACTGGAAGTTCCTTGACAGTAAGTGGTGGCAGTCTCACTTCATTTCAGCATTAATTTATACATTCATTCATTTAGTAAACATTGTTGAGCACTATTTCCTTGGCAGTGTTCTAGAAACTTGGGAGACAGGGATGCATGAATCAGACAAAATATGTCATGTTTTGTTTTAAATGAGAAATGAAAATTATAAATAAAGAGCAAAATAAAAGATAGATAATAGAATGTAGTGAGATAGATTTTTCTCAAATGGAAAAGGGACAGAAGGCAGGCAAGGAAGGGAGATGATAGCATACCTAAATTCCCCTAATAAAGAATCATTTTGGATTCTCTTAAGTCACAAAAAGAGGATAGGAGGGATATTGATGGAGGAAATGAGTCCTCAGCTAGTTAATGCTGGAGTCTGTGGAGGAAGCGATGGAGACCAAGATTACAGCGCTAGTGATGGGAGTGATAAAAAGGGTGGTTTGGTGTCCACAGCCATGGGAGGTTGTCAGACACAAGGTAGACTGGATTCTCAGGTGGGACATCAGAGAAAGGAGGAATCCCAGAGAACTCTTAACTAGTGTAGTAAGCGACTGTACAAACGATGGCAGCGGACCAATAATGGTAGGAAGAGTGGCACTGACATTGGCCCTGCCATGCATAAGCATCACTGAATCATCATTGCAAAGAACTGAGCTGAATTCCAAATTCAAATTCCAAATTCCGTGTTTATTTTTTAATTTATTTATTTATAAGTTCATTGGTTTGAATAAAGCAGCCATGGTAGAGTCTGAGCTTTTTCAAATAATGCATAATGAATGATATTAACATAGATGCATTAGTCATATCTCACACTCAATACTCAAACCTTAAACAAGCACAAGATCATTTTAATTCCTGAGGATTTTCAGTCTCTGGTTGGAGGAGTCCTGGGAAGAAGGACAGGGTGAAGGAACATGGTGGCAGAATTCTACTCAGCCCAGGGTAGCAAGGTGACAGAGATTAAAGAGGACTGAGGTACAGGAATGTACTGTTCCTCATCACACTCTGCCATTAGCACATTCACCCATGAATTCATTCAGGGATTAGAACACTGATGAGTGTGGCTAATGAGGGCCAGATAGTCCACTCACATTCCAAAAGCTGTGTACATGAGAATCTGGGTGCCATTTTAGATCTAAACACTAATAGTAAATAACAACAGGGCTTCTTCACTTGACCTTCGTGTGTGACTTTTGTGATGTTAACAGAATAGAATATTGGAGTCCCAGGAAAAATAGTGGAAAAATTGATCCATATTGGGAGAATAAAAGGTGTCTAGGTAATCTAGGTAATCGTATAAGAGATGCCCCCATGCCCTCTGCATTTGTGGATGAACATAGAGAGCCAGGGAGCACAGCAGTGCCCAGGAGGTAAGGTATGAGAAATGTAGGGTGGACAGTGGGCATTGGAGGGTTGACTTCACCCAGGGCCACCAACTGAACACTCAGAGAATGAATAACTAATGAATGTATCACACTGGAGGAGAGACTGTCCTTGTTTGCCAAGCAGGCCTCCAACCAGTCATATTTCTTAGGCACTGCCTAGTTTAGGGGTAGCAGAGTTTACATAAGAATTACACACCTTTCTGAAACTGGAATTTCTGGTCCAATCTCAGGCAGAATAAAAGAATCTGTGTCACTATAGTAATAGACCTTTTGTACTGATCAGTGCAGCCATGCCAGAAAACTGTTGCAATGTCAGATGAGCTTCATCTAAATATTCTCCATGCCCCTATCAAGGTACAGTTCATGCTTCCCACATTACAGCAGCTTACTTGAGGCTCAGTGAGGTTAGTTCATTTGTCCAAGGCCTCATGACTCCTACCTGTCTTCAAAAGGTCCAACTCAGTTTGAACCTGTCCCTGGCCAGCCAGTTAGAATCCAGAGCCCCTGCTTTGCAATATGCCACGCTGCCTTTCAGCTGTTGTACACACGCTGGATTTTCTCATCATTCTCTCTCTGGTTGTTGCACTTCATCCTCTCTCTCCTAATAGCCCCTCTAGAAACTAAGCTGCCCAGTTTAATGAAACACAGGCCATTGTGTCTGATGTGAATCAAACCCAGACGGGCCCTCAGGATGGACGAGGCCCCCATCTTATTCACAGAAGATGCAAAAAGTAGCCATCTTCAATCATGTGGTGTCAGCAACCCCAGAACCTCATATACTTTGGAGCCAAATAAATTCCGGACACAGTTATCTCCAGCAAAAGCAATTAGCAAGTCACACATTCAATATGCAGGCAGCCTGTCAATGTCAGGATGAGCAGTTGTTGGGCTTTGCTTTCTTTCCTAGCCTTGGACGCATGCAGGGGAAGCCTGTCCACCCACAGAGTGTCCAGAAAGACTACAAATTTATTTCTCTGGGGAACCTGTGCTCTTCTTTGCAGTTGGCCTGCTGCCAGGAACACTGTTCTGATTTCTCAAGTGAAGTAATCTCATTTCTCCCTCAGATATGAATGTGCTCTCTCGAATCATCCTCCTCTTTGCACCTTTAATTAACAAGCAGCAGTGACCAAGCAATCAAACCCTCTAAGCCCATATTACTACTACGATTTTATTCTTTATATAAAAGAGTATATACAGTCAGGTGTTGGCATTTTTTTTCCTTTGCACATCCTTAGGTTTGTTGATGCATGGGCTAAGGAGGCAACTTTTACTCAGGGGAGAGAAAAAATCACTTTGTGAACTTTCATGACTCTTAACAAGTGATGCTCCTTACACCGTGGAGTTTCTGTTGCGCATCGGCACTTGGAATGAGTCACATACACAGGTAACAGACATCTCCGAGTCACCTGCAGATTGCAGCTCAGATGTCCTTGTCTGTGATCTTTCATCAAGATACTTTGCTTTGAGTGACTTCTTAAGGGGGAAATTTTTGCAGTGTAACAATGAGCTCATTTACAGTGCGGTTTTTCTTGATTCTTTCTCTGGTACTTTCATTCATGCTTACAGCTTTATTCTATTCTAACTTCTGTAAAGGATGACCTCGGTTTTGTACTTTTCTTTTCTTTTTTTTGAGACAGTGTCTCATTTTTGTAGTCCAGGCTGGCCCTGACTTCAGCCTTGAACTTACAGCAATCCTCCTGCCTCTGCCTCCCGAGTGCTGGGACCACAGATATGAGCCATCATGCCAAGCACTGTGGTATGTGGTTCTGATTGCTGGTGGGTATGAGTTTCCACACCTGGCATTGTTGTACATGATCACTAGGGATCGAACCCCGGCCCTTGCACTTGAAAGGCAGGCACCGGAATCACTAAGCTAAATCCCTGGCCCTGTACTTTTCTTTTTATTCCCAACACATACCACAGTATCCTGCAAGATTGTGTTTGCTCAATTCTTATTCACAGAATGATTTAATCTTGTTAGATTAAAAAAAAAACCATTATATGTATGTGCACGTGCAGAAACTGAGGATCAGGAAAGGAAGGTAACATCACTTGTTAAACACACCTGTTAGTGCCAGAGACTCAGAGATTGTTAGCAAACACAACAGTGTTTCCCAAATTCCACCTCATCTTTGTACACACTACACAACACACACTTGTGCATGTGTGCTGAGCAAGAAGGATCATTGCCCTGATAATCCAGGACTCTGCCTGGAAATGAAAGAAATCCAACCATGCTGTGCACTTCATTGATTACCAGTTTACTGGACTCTTCTAGTAAAACGTTCTGAAGCCCAGTGGTTTGGAACAGTGTGCCAATCATGACACTACTGTGTGGGGCAGCAAACCCAGCCTTTTATACTCTGCTTTGTGGTGCTTGAATTATGATCTATCCATTCTCATTGTTTTGATCCCTGGTTTCATTTTATCAATGGCCAACAGGTGGTGCTGGAGGATGTCGGGAGACAGGAGACAGAGGGTGCCTCCCCAAGTGTTTCTCATCAAATCTGATCCTGTTGCATGTTTGGGAGAATCACTGGAGCCAGGGAACTTTGCCAAAAGTGAGCAAAGAACTCGGAATTGCCATATTCTCAGCACTCACTTATCACCACCAAACCAGCCACCTTCTCTGCTTCAGAGACACAAAGGTGGAGTTTAGCTTTTGAGAGATTTCCTCTGAGTTCCCACATGTAGTAATTCTAAACTTTCTCTTTCTCTTTGGTCTTTTCAGATCTTCAAAACCTGCTGGCAACTATTATATTATTTTTATCTTTCTAAAATAAATCACATTGTTTCTCCCATTTGGACCCAACTGATAACACAGACATAAATAAATTCTGCTACATAAAGTGGTTGTGGCAAGTAAATGATAATATGTGCAAAAACTGTTTCCTACATCATAAGGGTTACAAAGCTATAGTTGTTAGTTTTCATTTATAGAATAGGATCTGGTCACTGAAAGCATGATCTCAAATAATGCAAACCAATTGATTTGTGAATGCTACCAGGATGCATATTTTCTCATAGCATAAAAGAGAGAAGCATAAAAATGAGGATGACTCATTATGAGGTCATGATTTTACTATCAGTTCAGAAATTCAAGAAAAGCTATTTACAGCTTCTTCAAGTTCCAAAACCATTTGTACATAATTCAGCCAACTGTTTGTTAATATAAAATGTATGCATATTACTACGTAAAATACAATAACTATGAAAAAGCTGTACTATGAGGCTTATGTTTGGTGGTAGAGAAAAAAAGCAAAACCCTATGAAATCTAGTGAATTGGTTAAGGGACTTTGTAAGGAGAGATAAAAATTGTTATTGATTTTTAACAGTATTTAAATATTCAGCAAACAGTATAAACATCATTAACCTATACCTCTGAAGCTTCAGTCCAAAGGATATATACACGTTATCCAGGTAAAGAAACTTCTGATATGAGTTTTCTGGGAACTAAAGGCAAAGCATAATATGTGGTTACGTGTGTGTTGAGTTGAGACAAGTAGAAACAGGAATATTCATTAACGAAGGAGAACTCCTATAAGAGATGAGCATAAATATGAAATAAAGAACTACAGAATATCAATATCTGTATTTAATTCTCTATTTCTAGTGAGCAAGGTTGGTATATGGCCATATTTGTCCATGTGAGGGCAATGAGAATGTTGTACAGAAGTACATGCTAATGGAGCATGTCTGAATTTGATATGCACTTGAACAAAAAACAACTATTGTAAGTACTGTTTCTACTTTTCCTCTTACTAGAAGAATAAGAAATTACATAGTCAGAAAGGAAAGCACATAAAAGCTGCCTAATCCAGCCTCCATTCTGGAAAGAACCAGTTATGCTAATTCCATATTTACAACTGAAGTTGGGGGGTCCTCTGAGTTGCTTTGGGTTCTACAGATAATTCATAAGTGCAGGAAAAGAGTCCTTTAAAATCTTGGTGTTAAAATACTTTTCATAACATTGCACTGACAGAATTGCTCTATTGCTTTGGAATCATTTCACATCACTGTGCAAGACTTGCAGACTTGCATTTTAATGTAGACTGTTGGTATTCCCTATCTTGCTGCTATTATTAGGAGCTACTCTTATGCT
>PVIR01045293.1:0-10783 GCA_004026965.1 Petromus typicus
AAAAAATGATAAGATTGAGTCATTCATACTCAAATGGATGTACGTTGAGGACATCCTCAAGGGCAAAATAAGCAGGTCACAGATATGTAAATATTGTATCTTTTCTCTGGTATGAGAAGATGAAGTTGTAAATGAGTTGTAGAATGTGTAGTTGATATTGTGAAGTAGAAAATATTTAAAAGCAAAGAGAGTGTAAGGGTAAATAATGAGGGAAATGAATGTGGTAATAATAAAGAAAAAAAAACAAAGTTTGTGTATATAGGGGGTGGGGGTTGCAGGGCGGGGGGAAAAGGGAAAAAATGAGAATCAAGTCATGTCATATTCTGGTACAAACTCTCAATGTTCAATGCGATTATGATGTGTACTCATAATGTACCAATAAAGATAAAAATTAAAAAAAAAAAACTTTGGTCCCAATAGACCAATACAAGAGGCATATTATATTATCAATATGTGGAGCTTGGTGCAATAGTGTTGGTTATAAGATAGAGAGGCACTTGCTTATACTTTTTTGCGTTACCTAACACCCAGTAAACATCACAAAGCCTGTTATGGTTTATATGCACAGGTCTTCCCAAAGCCTCATGTGCTCATAAGTGGGGCTTGGAGGGGAAGAGAGGATCACGGGGGTATGATACTCACAAGTGGTTTAACCCACTGATGAGTTTATAACAAGTGTGATATTGGGAGGTAAAGCCTGGTTAGAGGAGGTGTGTCTAGAAGGAAGTTTCTCCTTTCCCTCTTCTCTCGCTTTCTCTCTCTGCTTCTTTCTACCATGCCTTGAACTGTTTCTCTTTGGCCATCACCCTCTGCTCTGCTGCCCTGACTTGAAACCAGCTGACTATGAATGGAAATCTCTATAAAACATGAGCCAAAATAAAGTGTTTCTCCTGAAATTATGGATATCAGTTATTGTGTTTCAGTAATGTCAAAAGCAACTAAGAGAGAGCACCAGCAAACAAATCCAAATTCACTTTATTGTAGAATGACCAAAGTAAATAAATACTTATTTACCACAAGAAATCTCTCACACTGGATTTTACCTATATTGATTCAAGGTGTTGGAAACCACATCTTCCTGATTAAAAATCAGTCCCCCAAATTTTTCATCCTGATGAAGAACCCCATTATGGGTATAAATTATTGGAAGGCTAAAAGGGGCAGGAAACTAGCTTCCTCAGGGACCCTGCATCAGAAAGTTTCTCTGAAAGATTTCCCAAATATTCCTATAAATGTATGCTTCTTACTATTGCTGAAAATTACTGTTGCTGGTGATAACAGCATGACGTTTTCCTTTTGGAACCCAGATGGCCCAAAGTGGATTTGCATATCTGCTCCCACATCCCACCTCATGGATGTCTGCACGGCTCCTGGAGGACTTTACAGATGGCAGCTGCCATCCTGGAGATCAAGGTCAGCCTGGTCATCTGTTTCCATTGAGAAAGTCACCTTCGAACTGAAAAGCTCTCTCTCTTATTCTAATTCTGTGAATAGTCAAGAGAACTACATATTAATGAAGGTGTTTAATCAATTAAATCATGTCAGAGAAATTACAATTAAGGCTATTTGGCTATGGGAACTTCAAAGAAGCCATGAGAACTGAGATCTGTGATAAGTATGCAAAATATGTGTGTATGTTTTACTGAACTGAAGAAATCATTTTCTCATTTTAACTGCCTATGAGAGGAAAAGAAGTGCTCTCTGGTAGGAAAGAATACTGGCACCTCTGAGTTTTTCATATACAATGACTAGAATATATTAAAAAAATATTACTGGACATGTGGAGAGGTAGGAAAATATTGACCAGTAATCAATGGAAGAAAGATCATAAAAACAGAACCACAAATCATCCAGATATTAAAGTTGAGACATACAAACTTTAAAATAATCGTGATAGGCACGTTCAAGAAAAATAAAATAAATGAAAAGATGTAGAAATTCATCAGAAACTGAGGCTTATATAAACAGTTTTTAAATGCATTTTGGAACTGAAATACTCAATATATCAAGTCAAGAATTTAGCACTATTTAACATTAATAGACAGTGCAGGAACAAGTTTAGTACACAGCCATAATATCCACAAAGTATAGTGAGAGAAAAAAAGTGAAGAAAAAGAAGAAATAGAAGAGATGATAAGTGAGAAACGGTCACAGTTCTAATGTACATATAATTCAAACTGTACTATTTAACTACAGACAGACTTGAGTTTAACCTCAGCTTTCTCACTTTATTGAGAACATGGAAAGTGACCTAATTTATCTGAACTTCAGTTTCTGCATTTACAAAATGGAAATAAGTCATCTGACTTTGAAAATGAGGCAGAATTTTGAAGTATTATATGTGTGCATCTGCCAAGGACTGCGCTATTGATTATGCCCAAAGCAGGCTGAGGGTGGTGCAGGCTGAAAAGCGTTAACCCCACACCTGGCTTGTTCTGTGAAGGGAATCTTGCCAAATTCTATCTGCCAAGGTCAGAGCAACTCTAACCCAAATTCCATTCCCAGAGTTAAAGTCTTCCTTACTAAAAAGACAAGATTATTAACCACAAACTATATTTTGTCTTCTGTTCCTAATCCAAGAATGCTCTGTCTTTTCTTTTATGAGCCTGGCCTGCCTCAATAACAGATCCTTAGCAGCTACACTCCCCCTCACATCGCTCCTTTACCTCAATCTATGATATCACCAATAAATATTGGCAGCTCTGGGCATTCAGGGCCTTTGCTTATTCAGCATTGTTTGCAGGAGCATTGATCACTCTGGCTCCCCATATTTCTGTCTCTTTAACTCTGTCTCTAAGTCTTTCTACTCTCTCTGCATTGAGCACCGAGCACAAGATCAGAATTCACCTCGAAAGTTTCTGATGGGTGCTTTTCAACATTCTTGCCATACAATCAGCTCTTTCTTCTTACAGCCTCAGAATCAAGACAAATGCCAATTCTAAAATAAAGGCTCCATAATGGAGCATGTATCTATCAGTACTTGTTTTCTCTTTATACCTAAGTATTTATGTGGTATACTAATCTAATAAATTATCTTTATCTATTCAAAAAATTAAAAAATAAAATAAAAGCCCCTGTACTGGACTTGTAGGCTCACAAGACTTTGGTCACATGAAAGATGAAGATTTGTGGGACAACTTTTCCTGCTCTAGGGGTAAATGAGGGATGGTACAGGACAAAAAATTAAGAATAAAAATTAATATCACCCAGGGTGGAGAGGTGGGAAACTTGAGCTGTTAACTAGATGACACCACTCCTGCTAGCACCCAAGATTGCACAGAAATAGCTCAGCTTTTCAGGATTTTTTTTTTTTTTTGCCACTATCTAAAGATATTCCCTCAACCCTATGAGAGCTTCCATTTGACCTCTCTATTTGGGGATCCCCTGTAGTACAGATCAAAACATGATGTAATCATTCCAAATTCAATGTATTACTCATGGCTAAATAAATTATTTGCTATTATGACTTCTTAGAGATATTACCATTTATAACTAACATTTAATGAAGGTTTATTATGGACCTAGCATTTGTGTTAACATTTCACATGTATGTTAATTCATTGCTAACAACCTCCAAAATAAAAGTATTAGCTAAGTGTCTTCTCATTATAACCCAGGTTATATTGTTCTTTATCAACCCTAAAATACCATCCAAGGGATGCACAGTACCTGAGAGGGTCACTATCCATCTCAAGCCTTTTCTAGTCAGCCTGATTTAAATAGAAACAACAACTGTGGAGGCTCCACCCCTCATGTACAATGAAGATCGGTCCCTAGCTGTCCAGGGCGTCAGGATGCTAACTTCACTGCTGGGAAGCTTCAAAGAGATGATTATATGAAGTGCCCATCACAGTGATCAGCAACTGTCAACATCCATTAGACACACCGTCATCTCTCCTTTCATTTGTGTGACAACAGAAATGTCAGGGGGGAAAAGGAAAAGGGGAAGATCTGAAATTTAAAATGTTCCGTACATATAAATCACACAAGGAATGAAACTTAGTAACGGCTACTCTTACCGCAGCATTTTTTCATGTAGTTAGTAAAAGTTAAGCAAATAGCAAAGTGTCTGTTCTCAGTTTGGATACCCTATGGCTGTACACTAGAGCACTGGAGTTCACTGGGATGTATGAGAAATGCTATTTTAATCAGTCGAGTCCATCACGCAAATCTGAGGCACAAGAACAGCTGTCGCATCTCTGAATAGGTAGATAACCACAGGCACACCCCAGCAGAGACTTGGATACAGTTTTAAAGAGCTGAGCAGGAAAAGAACAGCCTGGGGGCCTGAGGCAGGCAGGCAGGCTTGGATGCTGGATTTATTCCCCATCTCCAAGTTCCTCAGGAGCCAGGATCAGACACTTCAGGTACCTCAGGCCATCACTACAGAGTTTGCCCAGTGGCTGATTCTTAGAGAAAGCACATTTCCAAAGGGCTGCCATGAGGAGCACTATGTCTGTCTCCAGGCAGGGCAGTTCATGGGGACAGGAAGGCATAATGGGATCATTGAAAGGTTTAGAAGTAAAAAATTATGACATCCAGGAGGAAAGAAAAGCTGGGTCTTACACCCCTGCTCTTCTATTAGAGGTAATCTCATTTTAACTTGGCCCCAAGGTTTCCAGAAACCTAATAGATCTCATAGAGTCTCTGCGTGTGACCAGAATATAAGTTAGCAAATCAGCTGAACAAATCAGGTTGCCAACTTCTAAGCCTGCTCTAAGCCAGGCCAGACAAGACAGCCCTGACAAGAAGGTCCATGTGGTGCCTGAAGCTGAGGGGATATCGCCCATATCCAAGTTTGGCCCCGATTTAGGGGAAATGACCATTCTTCACCAAGCTCTACCCTTGCATCAAACATCAAATTTGAACTTCACACTTTACAGAATCCTCACAGAACCTGCGTCAAGCAGATACTACTGTACCAATTTAAAAAAAGGAAACTGAGGGTGGATGTCAAGGTCCTGCTGCAGGACGCCTTACTGGTGGGAGCGAGGATGCCAAGTCAGGGCTATCTCACTCCTTAGTTCAGCCAGGCTTGATTCCCTTTACAATTTGCTGTTCTGATTACTGAGATATTGCTCTGGACCACATGTTACACTTGACCCTCTAAAATAGGACTTTATTTCTATTTTCCTGAGAGAATCTCCAATACTTCCCTGGGAATAGGAAAGGATACCTACTCAAACCAATATCCATTAAGGCTGTTTTTCATCCAATGCCATACTTACCTCTGGTTGGCACAGAAAGAGCAAGTGAAATGTGTGCAGGGTCCTGAGAAAGCTGTAGGCTCCCTATCTCTCACTCGGAGAGATATAGTACATTCATAGAAAGAAAGTTTTAGTAATTAGAGAAATGTTAGTGTTCTCCAAATAGCCCTGCAAATTTGATGCAATTCCATTCAGAAAAATTCATTTTCCAATTGACTAAGCAGATTGACTATAAGTATGTTTGAAAAGAAATAGACAAAGCACAACTATACTCTTTCTAGAAAGAGAATACAGTGGAAAATCTTGTCTTAGCACAAAGGCGTGGAATGATTAAGACCATGCTGTTGATAAGAACTGGAAAAAAGCCAAGAATCCAGAGAAGAGATCTCAGGAAGATGTGAAAGTGTAATAGACAGCTCAGTTAGTCAGCCTGTAGGCAGACAGGTAGTAAGGGGCGGCCTAAGACAGAGTTGGCTGGAAACATAGAAAACAGTATGTACATCCAGGTAAGAGCTAACTCAAGCCATGCAACTAGTTAAGTTTAAAAACTTAAAAGCAAATATGGAAAGTAGATAAAAATTAAGATAAGGATGAGCAAATTAGAATCCCTCCTTTCAGGAAAGAGATTTAGACTGAATATGCCAAGTAGTTACTGGCACCTTTCTACAACCTCCATGGTACCTCTAGGGGAGCTTAAAAATGCCAATTAACTGGTTTCCTTTAAATTCTGTTTCCTTCAGCTTCAGACAGCTGAGTAACTAATTTTCTTTAGACCCTAAACCAACAGAGCCACCTGTTTAAAACAGAATCCTGTGTTGTTTATATTTACAAGACAAAACAAAGAAAGCACCTAAGAAAGCTGCCCTCTGGGGTACCCAGCAGGAGCTATTTTTTTCTTTTTATTATTGACAGTAAACATTCTCCTAACCTCCCTCTTTTGTCTGTGATTTCATTCTTTGACTTTGTGAGAAGAACTCAGATTTTTTGAAATTAGCTGTTTCAAAGACATTTTCAAATATGTGGAATTTAAACATGTAAGAAACAACATAATCAATACAGATGAAAAGAGGGGTAATTCCATCTTCAGAATTGGGAAATTTGTTTCTCCATGTATAGAATTTGCAAATGGATCTTCAAATTATTTCATTCATAAAAACAATCAACTCTGTGTATATATGTTTATTAACTTGGCATAGAAAAACCCTTCTTAAACAAGGCTCAAAATATTCTAACAGTGAAAGAAAAAATTGTGCATTTGATTTCATTAACATAAAAACTTATTTTTCAAAGGCAACTTGCCAGTTACGGTGGTACACATCTATTTTCCCAGTACTCAGGAGGCTGAGACAGAAGACTGCAATTTAGAGGCTAGCCTGAACAATTTACAGAGACTCTTTATCAAAATATTTTTGAAACAGGAGCTTTTAATACAGTTTGATGGAAGAACACTTGCCTATCATGCATGAAAGCCTTGATTCAATCTCCAGAACTCTGGGGAATAAAGATTCAGGGCACAGATATAGACAAGTTCCAGCCTGAAAAAGAAGCCAAGAAATAAATGACCAATAAAAGGTAAGTGTCAAAAATCTATTTTTAAAAACCTAAACAAGTTAAAACATAAATAACACAAAAGGCAAAAGATATGAACAGGGATCTTTATAACAAAGAAAACTCTATAGAGCTGCTAGCATATAAAAAAAGGTTACTCTGTAGTAACAATCAGAAAACTGACAAGATCATGAGATTGTATTCAACTGGAAAATGAACAAGTCAGAAAATACTCAGTGGTTGAAAGAACGCAATTTAACGTAATGTTTTATACGTTGCCTGCAGGAGCTAAACATGATGCAAATACTTTGAAGAATAGTTTGATATTATTTTTCACATTTGTGCAGCTGCCTACCTCAAAGCCATCAGCAGCTGAATGGACAAATAAAGGGTGGGTGTATCACACATGGGAATATTACACACAGAAGCATTAAACTCTGACTGGGGAAAATGTTGCAGAAGGAACTAGCCAGTAAGATACTGTTGATACAGTTTTATACAAGTAAAACTAAACAACTCGAGATTGTGGAATTATGTGGGGTTGAAAATGTCTTTAAATCAGGAAGCATCCTAGTCCTCTGTGAGAGATGGAATGTGGAAGGAGCACATGGGCAGAAAAACATTACTGGAAATGTAACAGTGTTGGTTTGACTTGATATTTACATACTTTTGATAAATAAAGGAGGACCAACAAAGGTTTATATGATGACAACAATTAAGATTAATCTAATTCTACATATGTAAAATCCCAAATTCTGAAGTATATATTTAGCCGAATAGTGACAATGATCAAATTAATGCCATTTATAAAAAGTACCTGTCTCCTAGCTACACAAATGCAGTCGGAAAACCTCCAGCTGGATACTCCCAGAACTCCCTTTACAACTGAACACAGACAAGTATTGGATAAATATGCAACTCCCCTAACATTATGATCTACTTTTTTATCGTGACTACAGCAGACATCAATAATGGACCTGCTAAAAGTTCATACTCCTTTTCTGCAGTCTCTTCAGCACTGCCTTAGATGGACAGCAGAACAGTGAATTCTAAACCAGCAGCTCAATCAGGATTTCCAGAACAGCCGGCAATTCAGAGAGAAAGAACTCGAAGGATCCTAGACAAGTGGAGAGGAGCTACCCTGGCTGATGGAATACCTTGCAAAGTCTGTGACAGTGCTGTGTGACTCTCTGGGTGACAAAGCCCTGCACCTTCTGGTGTGGTGGCTACCTGCCTGTATTGCTTCTTGAAAGAGAAAATCAGGATAGACAACAGCATATTTAACTTGACATGTGGGAAATACACTATTCCACCAAGTATGGAGGCTGGAAATAGAAACCAATTTCCTAAAGAAATATCTCTGTCCCTGGATGACAGGGTCATTTGGGGGCCCAGAGGGAAAATTGGGCATTGAGAGCTCAGGAAAGCAATGCGATTCCTCCAGTGCATCCTGGGATTCTCACAGCAGGCAGGTCTCAGCCTGACAGATGGCACCAAAGGAGACCTGAGGGGAATGGGAGAAATCAGTCCCCTCTAACTTTTCAAATGCTCCCGGTGTTCTGCAGAGCCTGTACCACCACTCAGAACAGACACCCCGGTAAATGTCAGCGTGATAAATGTGGGAATGCCAGTGATGCATGATTCTTTCTTTTGGTTCCAAAACAAAGTCATGAGCCTGAGGTCCAAGTCACTTAAGAAGGACCTTGAGATTCTAAGGGAGAAAAGGAGGGGAAGAAATCAAGAGAGGCTTTTGTTTTCATTGTAAACTGCTCAGTGACAGAGCAAACTATATAGACCCTTCACTGTCTGCAGTGAGGGATGTTCACTTCTTAGTCTATTTCTCCAATCCAACCAGCTCATCTGAGCAACAGGAAATACGCAAGGGAAAGATGCACTTGGAGTTGAATATCGTAATCACTGCATAGGAGCAGAGGCCAGGTTCAGGAGTCAGAAAGGAGGGGGAAAGGGAGCCATCCCTTTAGGGAACAGTGCAGTCGGAAATGTCTGGTCAAAGCCCAGGATCTTAGGTAAGGCAGAATAATAAAACCATTAAGACCACAAACACACACACACACACACACACACACACACACACACACACACACACAGGCTGTCTGCACACAGGAGAAATAAAGACAGAACGAAGTAGGTGGTACTTCAGAACAACAGAGTGAGCACCAAATCAGAAATTGGGAAATTGAAAGAAAGGCATAGAGTCTCAGTTTTCTCATCTGTCATATAAGCATAATACCCACCAAGGTTGTGTAAGAATTGAGGGATTTTGATGTAGAAGGATGCCAAAATGATAAAACACAGACTCATAAGTATTCCACCTCACTTGGGAAAACCACTCACCACCCTCAGTCTGCATGAGTGATCACAGCCTCAGTCCAGGTATCAGATAAAGCAGCCTGGTCCATGAGCCTCAATGTTACAACTGATGTGAAAGCTGTTTTAAGTCCTTTTTAATGAGATTGGAAATCAAGTGGATGACCTCAACTTGTCTGTGTCTACTGACGGCAGAGAGTGAAGAGGAAAGCCGAGCTGAAGTGTGCAGAAGCCAGTATGTGAGCAATATCCTCAAGTATCCAGACTCCGCCATGATGGAATTTCACACTGGACTTTTCCCTGTGAGACCTGTAAAGTTTTCCTCTGTTTGTTTTAGTCAGTTTGAGTTAAGTTTTCTATCACTTGTATCTGAAATAATCCACTCATTCCCCAGGGATCTAACAGAGCATGGCACACGGTGGATAGTCAATAAATATGAAATTAAATTCAGAAGCTCTTCGGCAGGCCACTGAAGCCCCGGCCTTCTCAAGAACAACTCAGCCTCACCCTATGCGTCTTGGGAGAAGGAAAATTTCCCTGTTCAATTTTGACTGCTGATCTCATTGTAACAATATTGTGGCTCTTTGAGAACTGCTATAAGAAGAGGCTTATTGTCTTCTAACTTTTGGAAAAGCACTTCTAATTAAAGCAATATTAAACAGTAATAACTGTCTTATAGTTTTATAGCAATGCCTATGATTGCATAAATAAGCATTTTATATCCAATTAACATTTTATATTTATTCAATCCTAAAACAATCTAGCATTTTTATTAATCAAATAAAATTGCATTTAATAGATAGGGTTGCTTTACTTTCTGAAATTAGCCACATATAAAATAGCACTATATCCAATTATGCAATATATTGCCCCAAAAGAACAGTATGTGCTCACAAGGATTTCCATAAATATGATGCCAATATTTACCTAAAAAGTCTAAATCCAACATCTTCTAAAAGTCTTTCATTTGCATAATACTTTAATGGATTTTGCTATAGACATATAACACCTATATTATTTACTTAAATGTTTCTTAAATAAACACACTTTGTCCTTTTTTAAGTAATTTATTTTTACAAAGAAACTTTTTCTCATGAATTTGACATGCTAGCTATGACTTGAGGTGCTATTAAAATAAAGACATGACTATCAACATAAAAAGTGTCTAGGCCAGAACCCCTCTAAAGTTAAAGTGTGGATCAATGATTGTAGTCATGGTACACTTATGGGAACCATGTGAGTTAAACCAGATCAGTGGGAACTTCCAGGGCATCCTATCCAATGCTTTCTGAGATCATCTATGTCAAACAGTATCTACTCATGTCATATCATACCGAGCACCCCAGGGTGGAGCCTCCATTCTTGCCGCCCTCTTGTGAGCCTTCTTCCTCTTCATTAAGCAATTGCTTGTCTACTGAAAGACCAGAAACTTGTCAGTAAAAAGCTAAAACCATCCTCTACATGCTGGATGACCTGTCTGATCCTGTGGGAAATTGCATTTCAATCAGTAGAAGCATTTTTGAAGATGTCAGACAACAGAAAACAGGTATAATTCAAGACTCAGGGACAAACATGAAGGAAGATGAATTGTAGAAGCACATAAATCTACAAGCTGTCTTACATGTTTGCTTTTAAAGTTGCTTTTTGTCTTCTGAGCTGTGGTCTCAATATTCCACAACACGCTCTACTCATCTCCCCAT